>BLSH010098418.1:60543-77409 GCA_018402905.1 Glandirana rugosa | reverse complement strand
AATTTTCTCTTTTTTGTTTTTTTTTGGGGACGCCATCGAGAACAGATTTTAAGCCTCTTTTGGGTCCCTAGTGACTATGGACTACATAGTACGTTGTCTCAGAGTCTCATGGAGCTTTATGTCACGAGTTGCCCACAGGGTTACGGGTCCTTCTTAATAATGTTGTCATGTAACCTCCTTGTTATTATTCTGTCCTCGGGACTGGGGTGTTCACGCATGCCTCTCTCAGTGTGAGTGCCTTCTGAAAGTTTATGGAGAAACTCACACTATGGAGGTCCCGAGGATCCCCTCGGGTATGGGCTGTGACCCATGTTAAAAGTTTATTTGTTCAATGCACTGGATTTCGCATATCTGGCCCTTGGCCAATGTTTTTTCTTTCCACTTTTCTGTTCTCTGATCTGCTTTGTTTTCTCTCCTTTTTTCCCGGTGTTTCCCGGATGCCCTCAAACAAGCCTAGATGACTTACATCTCTGCTGGATCCTGTCTGGGATTACAGAACTGAAGCTGGGTAGAGTTGACCTGGTGGTCGATCTAAAAGGTGAGTGCACTCTGCCAGACCAAGATGGCTAAATTATACCCCTCAAAATATACGGCTGTCACGCATAGCGTGCATGGTTTTAATTCCCCCATAAAACTCACTAAAGCTTTTCAACACTATCACAGGGTGGGTGCGGATATATTAATGTTACAGGAGACACATTTTTCTAAGTCCTCCACCCCTAGATACCTCTCTGCTAAATACCCTCAATTTTATTTAGCCTCCGGTTCTGAAAAGAAGGGGGGTAGCCATTTGCTTTTCCAAAAAGACTCCATTTACCCCAACCATGGTTGTGAAAGATAAGAATGGCAGGTACCTTATGGTGACAGGGAGGATACACGATAGATTGGCATCTTTCATATCTTACTATGCCCCCAATGTAGGTCAGGTGGAATTCTTTAAGGATATGTTGACAGTTTTGATGCCCAAAGCCCAGGGCCCGGTGATCTTCGGGGGGGATAGCAATCTCCCATTGGACCAGGTATTGGATAAAACGGATCCTTTACGGGCAATATATAAAAATATATCTAAAAATAGCACTAAATTGGCCCATTTATTGCGTCTTCATGACTTGATGGATGCTTGGAGGGATGCCAACCCCATGACACGAGATTACACGTTCTATTCATCGGCGCATTCCACGTATTCGCGCTTAGATCACTTTTTTGTACATACCTCGCTGCTTGCTCATTTACAAAAGGTTAACATTTTTTTGGTTCCGTGGTCTGATCATTCCTTAATCAAGCTGTCTCTGACAGACATATGGACCAAAGCAGGCCCCTCCCCATGGAGGCTTAACGCCTCACTTTTGAATGACCCTACCATATTTACCGAAATAGAAAAAGATTTAATACAATTTTTCTGAGAAAATATACCTGCTGATACTTCACCGACGTTGAATTGGGCAGCACATAAATCCGTAATTCGGGGTAAGCTTCTACAATTAGCAGCCCGGTCCAAAAGGGTTCGAGAGACAGTAATTAGGGAGCAGGAAGCGGAATTTGAAGCACTATTGGTTGAACAGCGGCGAACCCCAAGGGTTGATATTAGACATAAAATAGACGCGGCCCGCTTGGCCCTCAACCTCAGCCTAACTACTCAGGTAGAAAAAAGCTTTCGATGGTCTAAACATTGATACTATACCATGGGGGATAAACCCGCTACCTTATTAGCTAGGAAGCTAGTGCCCAGGACACTCACTCCCACTTTACCAAAACTACGGGGCCCGAATGGACATCTGATGCAAAACCCAGAGCTGATTCTACAGGAATTCTATAACTTTTACGCAAAATTGTACGCAAAGTCGACACAATTTTCAAGTACGGCAGCATCCAATTTTTTACGGGATATCCCGTTACCCAGGCTAGTGCCAGAACATAGAATGTATGGACGGGGAATTTACGGAGGCGGAAGTTAGGAAGGCCATCAAGTCACTGCATCCATTTAAAGCACCGGGCCCTGATGGATTTATTGGCCATTATTATAGAAAGTTTCAAGATATTCTGACCCCACATTTATGTCTGTATTTTAACGATTTCCGATGGGTCAATCAGATCCCGAACTATGAAAACACAGCTTATATATATGTTATACCAAAACCGGGGAAGGATCACGGGGATTGTGCAAATTACCGTCCTATTTCATTGATAAATGGGGACTTGAAAATCATGACAAAAATATTGGCTACAAGGTCAACTGCATTTATATCTCGTTACAATAATCTGGACCAGGCGGGGTTTGTTCCGAATCGTCAGGCCTCAGATCAAACCAGAAGAGTGATTGATCTGATTTCAGCCGTTCACTCAGATTGGGATGGAGGGGGTCCCAGGCGGGGAATGTTGCTTTCATTAGATATACAGAAGGCATTTGATTCCCTGTCCTGGGACTACCTGTTCTATATTTTAGAACAATATGGGTTTGGTGACAAATTTTTAACACTATATAGCGATCCTAGGGCCTCTTTGAGGCTTAAGGGTTACTCCTCCAAATCTATCTCGATTCAAAGGGGGACTCGGCAGGGGTGCCCCCTGTCCCCCCTGCTTTTTATTCTAGCATTAGAACCACTTGCTATAAAGATCAGGATGAGTCAGGACATCAAGGGAATTTTTTGTTGAGAAAGGGAACATAAGTGCCTATGTTTCGCGGATGACATGTTACTGACTATCTCGCAACCTATCACTACCCTGCCCAACTTATACGCTATCTTACAGCCTTTCTCGTCTATTTCAGGACTCAGGATCAACCATGATCAATCTAAGGCACTTAATATAAATTTACCAGAGGGGGTTCAACTTACCTTACAACAATCTTTTAACTTCCGTTGGGAAACGTTTGCCCTCCCTTATCTGGGGATCCATTTGACACCGACTATTCAAACTCTATATGCTAGAAATTATACAGCCCTCTACAAAAGCTTAACGGCGGACCTAACTAGGTGGCAGCTACATCCCCCGTCGTGGTTCGGCAGACTGTACTCTATTAAAATGAATGTACTTCCCAGAATTTTATATTTCTTTTGCACATTACCTATACGGCCAGTTAGGGCTGATTTACAGGCCTTTCAATCCAGATTGTTGAGGTTTGTGTGGGGGGATAAAAGACCCAGGGTGAATAAGCGTACCCTATTTACACCCAAACAGCGGGGAGGTTTGGAATTCCCGGATCTACAACATTATTTTAACGCGGCACAATTGGCGCAGCTTACTAGATTTCACTCTCAACGTTCACAGGCGGTATGGATGCAAGTGGAATCTTGTGTTTGCCCCGGGAGGCCAATTTCTCAGTTATTGTGGTTGCCAGCGAAGGATAGGCCGCCAATTTTATGTCCTTCACTGTCTTTAGCTCTCTCTATCTGGGACAAATTATCTAACACACACAGGTTTATTTCTCCTCATAACCCAATGGCTCCTATACTAGGAAATAAAGCATTCACCCCGGGTCTGAATCCCATTGCATTCACTTGGTGGACCAACAAGGGATTGTTACGTATTGCAGACTTTTGTGATCAGAGGGGACTGATATCTAAACAGATGATGGTGGAGCGATTCCAAATGCCTAACTCTGAACTGTATAGATTTGCACAAGTACATCACTTTTTGTATACCTTGTCTCGCAGGAGCGATCTTACTACCATGTCTCCTATGGAATACCTATGCCGTCGTTACGATAAATTAAGTGGATATATATCAGAAATATATAACTTGTTAACTAACACCTCAACTAAGTTAAGTTACATGACTAATTGGGAACACGATTTACAGACGGTAATAGAGGTTGATGAGTGCCACTCGTTGGCCTCCGCGGCCTCGAGATCCCTCATCAACACTTCTATAGTAGAAGCCAACTATAAGGTGTTGATGAGGTGGTACATGGTGCCGAGCAGGCTGGCTACCTTTATCCTTGGCGCCTCACCGCTGTGTTTTCGAGGTTGTGGGCAGGAGGGTTCGGTCTATCACATATGGTTGCACTGCCCCAAGGTCCGGAGATTCTGAATTTGGGTATATAACTTTATCTATTTTTTAACTGAGATCAACTTGCCCAAGTCTCCAGAACAGGCGTTGTTGGGACGTAAGCTTGAGCAGGCCACTAGGTCACAAAGTCGTTTTCTAACATTCATATTTATTTCGGCCAAAATCACAATAGCCAGAAACTGGAAAATGATGACTATACCATTTGATCAATTTAAGAGGAAACTCTCGTGGCTTATGATCAATGAGCACCTGACGGCGGTCCTGCAGGATAAAATGAAGGCATTTGAAAAGGGAGGACCCATGGATCCATTATTTGGATTCGGATCCACGCACTATTTCAGATTGACAACGGGTAGGCTGACGGCACCGGGGGGATAAAGGAGTGTTCCTATGCCCTCTTCTTCCTTTCTCTTCTTCCATTTCTTTCTTCTGTTTCTTATTCTTTTCTTTTTTGTTTTTTTTTCTCTTTTCTCCTCTTCTTCACATCTAAGTAGCTCGCAACGACGGCATGTTTGTTCTTACACAGTGGAATGGAACTGTAATGCTGACAGTGGCTAGTGTTCCGCGTAATGTTAATTATTGTCAGGAGATCTAGTAACCAGGCTAGAACTATTAGTCAGCCACTGGATATATGTTTGTTTAGTTGATCCAAGGACATTTGGATCCCATACATATAATCTTTCAGCGGATAGAAGCGCTGCCTAGAGCAGACTAATGAAGGTTCCGGGAATGGACTTTTGGGTTGGAGGGTAAGTCTGAATGATAATGTTTGACCATATGATGTCCCAGTTCTATTGTTAATGGAGATGTATTTTACTATGCCTTACCTGAATAAATAAAAAAGATTGAAATATAAATGAAAAAAAAAAGTAATTTATGCATTTAAGAAGCAAAAAGTAAACCAAAATCCAATCAATGTATATGTGTTTCTTTTTCTGTAGGTGTTATTATTTATTTCTGTTATGTAGTTTATTTAAAATATTCTTTGCACTAAATCTGAGCAGAAATGGTAGGTAAAACAGTATTCTTCCTATACACTTAATGGGGACAAACAAAATAGATATAAACTGAAAGACACTGATTTGAAAAATGATCTTCTTTGTCATGTAAAATAAAATAATATAATACTTTCTTAAAATTGATCAGTTTGTAGAGCAGTGGGCACATTGGAATGGCTTACCCTTTCCCAAACCCCTTCTCAGAATATGGATCATTAACCTTTAACCCGTGACCAAGGTGGTAAAAATGTCACTATTAAGGCCATTAATTCTCCTTCTATTGATTCTGCTTTTATACAGTATTACCAATACTTAATTCACTTTGCAAAGCTATTAAAGCGTTCTATCCTATTGATTGTGTCTGTAAAGGAATAATGTCCAAAATATTAAGACACTATGAACAAGAGGAACAATACTGCATTTGTGCCAATGTGAAGAAGCTTATGGTTGATTAATGCAGTGCATAAGAGCTGTTTCACTACATTCTCTGCTTTTCCAGTCATGCTAATTGTACTTTGCTTTTGTTAGTAAATGTTCATGAAATTGTCCTCGCCTATTAGAGCACACACACCCTAACATAATATTTTCAAGGAAAAGCTTAAGATACACTGTAATTTTGGAATTGCTATCTTGAAGCAGGGGTTCTTAACTGGGTATGATCATTGTATTTCTGGGTATGAGAAGCAAATGATGGGGGTAAGTGATTAGATTTATGAATAATTAAAAAACAGGGCTATTTGCATTATTGAATCAGGAAATCAAAGTGAAGACATTGCATTGATGTATCAGATGACATGCAAGTACCATTGTCAGTAAACCTACCTCAATTCAATGCTTTCATTGCACAAATAAAACAACAAAAACATCAGTAGATAAAGCTAGCGTGTGTGTCCATGATTTGCCATTTTTATATAAATAAATGTGATTTGCTTTTGCTATTCTGTTCCCATCTATCCCCAAGTAAAGCAAATCAAATTATTGATACTGAAGTCACACTGGTAGCTAATAGGACTGGTGATGATAAAGATTTGTCTGGTGAAAGGGGAACTGGGACATATTGTGCAATCCATTAGAGGTCTGTAAATGTAAAAATGTTGAAGTGATCTTGCCAGTTACAGCTAAAAAAACATGAAATACCTTATAAATCCACACTAGAATCAGAATAAATAAACAAGCAGCTACTTCACAAACTGTGATACCAGCTCATGGGAATAAAAAATAGAAACAGGCAGTGCTAGCGAAAAAACAGATAAAAAATGGTGTGATATATACAGTATCTCACAAAAGTGAGTACACCCCTCACCTTTTTGTAAATATTTTATTATATCTTTTCATGTGACAACACTGATTAAATGACACTTTGCTGCAATGCAAAGTAGTGAGTCTACAGCTTGTAAAACTGTGTAAATTTGCTGTCCCCTCAAAATAACTCAACACACAGCCATTAATGTCTAAACCACTGGCAAGTGAGTACACCCCTGAAAGTGAAAATGTCCAAATTGGGCTCAAAATGTCAACATTTTGTGTGGCCACCATTATTTTCCAGCACAGCCTTAGCCCTCTTGCGGATGGAGTTCACCAGAGCTTCACAGGTTGCCATTGAGAGTCCTCTTCCACTCCTCCATGATGACATCACAAAGTTGTTGGATGTTAGAGACCTTGAGCTCCTCCACCTTCCGTTTTAGGATGCCCCAGAGATGCTCAATAGGGTTTAGGTCTGGAGAAATGCTTGGCAGTCCATCACCTTTACCCTCAGCTTCTTTAGCAAGGCAGTGGTCGTCTTGGAGGTGTGTTTGGGGTTGTTATCATGTTGAAATACTGCCCTGCAGCCCGGTCTCTGATTCAGTATGTCACAGTAGATGTTGACATTCATGGTTCCCTCAGTGAACTGTAGCTCCCCAGTGTCAGAAGCACTCATGCAGCCAAAGATCATGACACTCCCACCACCATGCTTGACTGTAGGCAAGAAACACTTGCTTTTGTACTCCCCACCTGCTTGCCGCCACACACGCTTGATGCCATCTGAACCAAATAAGTTTATCTTGGTTTCATCAGACCACAGGGCATGGTTCCAGTAAAACATGTTCTTAGTCTGCTTGTCTTCAGCAAACTGTTTGCAGGCTTTCTTGTGCATTATGTCTATAAGAGGCTTCCTTTTGGGACAACAACCATGCAGACCAATTTGATTCAGTGTGCAGCATATGGTCTGAGCACTGACAAGCTGACCCCCCACCCCTTCAACCTCTGCAGCAATGCTGGCAATACTCATACATCTATTTCCCAAAGACAACCTCTGGATATGACACTGAGAACATGCACTCAACTTCTTTGGTCGACCATGGCGAGGGCTGTTCTGAGTGGAACCTGTTCTGTTAAACCGCTGTATGGTCTTGACCACTGTGCTGCAGCTCAGTTTCAGGGTCTTGGCAATTCTGCTGGACCCTGGATGTCAACTTCTCATTAAAGAGATACAGTAAATGCGTGTAGGGAACAGATGTATCATTTTATAGTTTTGGTATGGGTTGACTAGAGTATTTCTGAGTTGTCTCTGTATTATTATCAATTTGGTGAGGTTTGCTACTAATTATTATGTGGGGGAATGCAGGTAACTGATTTGATGTCAGACTAAGACCGGTACTTCCTTTTTTGTTTATTTTCTGTTTTCTTTATTGTTTACTGTTTGTTCTCTTTGGGATCATATGTGATATGAGGACAATGCCACTGAATTAACTATTACTGCAATGTATGACTCTTTGTATTCTGCTCAATGTTTGAATGTTCATTTATTTTGTGACTTCTAATGAACATTTCCTTTTGTATTCTTATTTTGTACAAATGTATCTCTGCTGTAAGATGATGTTATCTTGTATGATTTTTCTTTTGTTTCATTGCGGCTTAATAAACTCCTTTTAGATCAAAAAAAGAGATACATGCGTGCTTGACCATTATAATTTTTGGTCCTACGGATCTGGTAAGAGGCATGTGTCAATGGTTCTTGTTTGGTGGTGGCTTACCTCTCATCTTTAATACACATGTTGTGCTTTGTTGGATCACTTTTATTTCTGATTTACCTAATAGACTGTTTAGGTTTAAATGGACTTGATTTCAAACTTAAGTTTGACCTGATTGGTCTTATGTTCTGATAAGTCACTTTATATGCACTAATTAGTTGCACTTGCTCTTTATATGTGTTTGTCATAATTATATGTTACACAATTGTTCATCTGGTTTATCACTAGAGCTGCTGATTTCCATTTTTTATTAAAAAAAAAACATATTTAGGTTCCCTACAGTAGAAAAGCTTTTTTCCGTCTCCCTGCCAACAGTGTCTCCTACCTCTGCTCTTTTGCAGTATTCCACAGCTTCAAACAGATTCTACAGCATTTGACACTTTTGGGAATGTCAAATGCATGTGGCTTCATCCTTTCCTGCAACACTGATCTGTCTTATAGTTACATAGGGGTTGGTTGAAATAACCACACCATGTGCATAAGGGACACAGCCATCTGAGACTCTGGGAAGTGTTGAATGCTGAATAGTCTGATGTAGCCTGCAGCACTAGAACGGACCAAAGGTAGGCGACACGGGTCACTGGAGAGGTGAATATAAAAGCTCTTCTATTGGAGGGAACCTAATCTCTTCTCCCCGATCTCTTCTGTGGCAAATGAAGCCAGAAGTGGAGAATATTTTGTCATGTCCAATTTCAGAGCTGATATTACCTGACCATTACAGCCAGGGAAGCAGCTGATTAAACACAATCTGTGTTTCATAAGCTGCCCTGGAGGGCAGGGGAAACATCAGGGGTCTAATAATGAACAAATAAATTAAAATAGTAAAAGCACCCCATCCCCCTGTGCTTATTCACAAATGCAATGTGCATGTAGTTCCAGCAGGAATATGTAAATTGTGATTGCACCACAAATATCACTATGAATGTTGAAGTGAGGTTAATAATTCTAGTGTAGTGGATCATGTTTAATTCTAAAGTTGCATTTAAGAGGATAGTTGAGGACAATTATAATTGGGCAACAAAGTATTAATTAAAAGTAATTAGTTCTCTTCATATGGAAAAGGATAGAATTTTTTAATTCTTTAACTATTGCAAATAAATCTGGCCGATAGATCATTAGTAGAGTTGAGCGAACCCGAACTATAACGATTGGGTCCGTACCAAACTTTGGGGTGTCCGGGACCCGGACCCGATCCTGGACATTTCAAAAAACGTTCGGGTTCTGTGTTCTGGTAATTGATCACGCATGTTGAATAGCTGCAGGGCAGCCAATCAACAAGCCTTCCACTGGTTTGCCCTTAGAAGCCATCACAGCCATGCCTACTAATGGCATGGCTGTGAATGGCCAGTGCATCATGTGACCCAGTCTCTTTATAAGCTGGAGTCACAGTGCTGCATGTCACATGCTCTCTGAGACTCTGAATAGTGTAGGGAGAAGAAGCTGCCGGCGTTGTTGTGAGGGACAGAATGCAGATATTTTAACATCTCATCCTGCATTACAGGACGATCTGATTCTGGACTAATTACAGATTACTACTACTGCTGCTCTGAGGGACAGATTGCAGATCTCACCCTGCATTACACAACGATCTGATTCTGGACTAATTAGAGATTTCTCATACTGCTACTTTGAGTGACAGATTGCAGATCTCACCCTGCATTGCAGAACAATCTGACTGCACAAGGTAGAGGCTACTGCTTAGAGGGACAGATTATTGTTCTAAAATTATCTCCTAGTTCTATAGGGTCAGGTTCTAACTGTTGCTTAGAGGGACAGATTATTGTTCAAAAATCATCGCCTACTCCTATAGGGCCAGGTTCCAGCTGTTGCTGTAAGGGACAGATTATTGTTCAAAAATCATCGCCTACTCCTATAGGGCCAAGTTCCAGCTGTTGCTGTAAGGGATAGATTATTGTTCTAAAATCATCGCCTACTCCTATAGGGCCAGGTTCCAGTTGTTGCTGTAAGGGACAGATTATTGTTCAAAAATCATTGCCTACGGGGGCGTGGCCAAACCGGCAACAGTGACGGTGGCACAGTGAGAGAGCTCCGGCTCGGCAGGCACGAAGCAACGACAATTGGAACATTGGTGACCCTCTCATGATGTCTGTAGACACCCTGCTATATCCTCCACCAGGAGAACAAAGAAAATGTGGATCCCAGCGCTCTGCACCATATAAACTTACTGACTTCTCAGCACGAGGTGACAAAGTCCTCCAAGATGGCGGACCGCGACCACAACAGGCCTTCACTGAAGGAAGCACTAGCTCCTCTTCCACCTCCTCGCAGGAATCGGTATGTATAGCTATACTTAATAGTAAGTCCGGGGACATTGCTAGATCACCCCCTGACAGCCCCACGACCCGCAGCCCCATGAAACACAAAAAACCAAGGCAGAACGACACTAATGATGATCATTCGGACATGGACGAAGGAACGGATCCAGATTCCCTTCCACAGATACCACTGGAACAGTTTCCCTCATCCTCACAGCCTGTCTCTATAGGGGACATGAAGGATATGCTGATATCCTTGAGAGATGCCATGCACATAGATTTGAAGAAGGCCCTTCGCCATATTAAACTGGATGTACAGGAACTGCAGCACAGAGTGACACAAGTAGAAGACAAGCTAGATGAGGCCTACACAGCACACAACACTCTAGTGGAAGGCTACCAGGAACAACAGCAGGATATGCAGCGACTGGAAGCCAAATTGGCTGACATGGAAGACCGCAGTCGAAGGAATAATATTAAATTCCGCAGGGTACCAGAAACTGTGGTAAATACTGAGCTGCACAAATTCATTCGCCAACTTCTGCACCTATTAGTTCCAACAGCAAGCGACATGGAGCTCATTATTGATAGGGTTCATAGGCTCCCTAAGCCTTCATTTCTACCGGCCTCCACTCCCCGAGACGTCTTAGCCAGAATACATTATTACCATGTCAAAGAGGAAGCCATGCACAACATTCGTAAGAACCCCCAGCTAAACGAACAATTCGCGGGAATAGCACTGTACAACGATCTTTCCCAGGCTACAATACAGCACAGAAAGAGACTTCTTATGATCACCAAGGCACTAAGAAACCATGAGATCAAATATCAATGGGGCACGCCATCAAAACTGATCGTAACCTACCGTGAAAAGATGTACAACATCCTATCTCTGGAATCAGGCCTAAAGCACTTGAACGACTGGGGGATCTTACCATACGAAGATCCACAAGTGAAGAGGTCAGGTCCCGCCAAACTTAGACAAGATTGGTCTAAATGACTTCCACACGTAGAGGTAGATCACCTTATCAAAGCTACATGCAGTGCCCGCCCGCCCTGAATATTTTTTGGCCTGACAGAGCTAAATATCCGCTTGGATAAAGTTGTTCTCTCATACACCCCTATGGTTCATCTACAGTTCATTCTGTTACTGACTTGAGTCCACCACCGGACCCTTCTTTGTTTCCTTTTCTATTATGTTATCTCTTGTTGATTCACTTTTTTCAGTTCAATCCGACACTACGACAAAGCTCTGCTCCACCACCACTCCTCCAGATGATCTCCCTCCAATCAAGATAAACAGACTCCTCATACTTGCCAATCAGCCGTTGAAGAGTAATCCAGGTGTCATATCACTCAAATGGTATGTAAATATTGCACCTTTCCAGACCGTCATCTTACTTAATAAGGATATAACTACCCACCACAGCAAACCAAAAAGTCATCATGACTATCAAGTTTATTTCCATGAACGTTAAAGGGCTAAATAGCCCTTCAAAAGGAAGTTACTTTGGTCAGAGGCCGAAAGACTCAAAGGAGACATAATTTGCATTCAGGAGACCCACTTTCTGAACAACAGAGCTCCTATCTGCACACATAAAAAATACCCTAACTTTTTTTTGCCAACGCAAACACCAAACAAAATGGAGTCCTCATTACGATTAGCGGTAATGTTGCTTTCTCCCTCCAGGAAATCTCCACGGACCCTAATGGACGTTACATTATATTAATCTGCTCTTTAAATAATGTTACTTATACAATTGTATCTCTATATGCCCCTAATAAGGGACAACTGCCATTTATTAGAAAGCTAATCAGGAAGGTTAACCTGATTCGCAAAGGCCACCTAGTGCTGCTTGGTGATTTTAACTCTGTCCCTGATGCTCTGCTGGATTGCTCTAAAAAAACTCATAGCCACAAACCAACCCTCAAAAACCTCATGCACGTGGAATCGCTTTATGATACATGGCGATGCCTCCATGCTGATGAAAAAGATTACACTTTCTTCTCAGCCCCACATAGATCATACTCCAGAATTGACCTAGCTCTCACGGATTTACCCACTCTCCACCTCGTACAGGCCACCACTATAGAAGAAATCACATGGTCAGACCACGCTCCAATAACATTAAGCATTTCAGAGCAAATCAATGACAATCCTACTATACTATGGCGTAACATTTCCCTCTTCCAGCATGCATCACACAGAGATGGAGTCTCCAAGCACCTCAACAAATTTTTTGAGTTTAATTATACTAAACAAGGTGATATTACTAATATTTGGTGCGCACACAAAGCTTATATTAGAGGGATCTTATTACAAGCCGCATCCAGGGGAAAAAAAAGGAAATCCCAAATTTTAAATAACCTTCTAACCCGCATCAAAACTCTAGAAGACCAAAACAAGCAGAAGACCTCACAGACCAGCATAAATAGTCTAAATCAGTTAAGGATAGAATTGAAACAACTCCTAATCCAAGATCATGAAAAAACTCTTAGGCATTACAAAACCTTCTCATACCTATAGGGCAATAAAGCAGGTAAATCACTAGCCAGACTTATCCAGACTAGACAAGCAAAATCCAGAATAGTTGCCATGAAAGACCCCAAACAAATAAATTAATGCACCATCCAAAAGACATAGTGAACATTTTTAAAACATATTACAGTGCCCTCTACAACTTAAATACAGACAACAGGACAACTCAACCAACCCAAGAGAAAATTAATGAATTTTTAGACCCTCTACATCTCCCTAGAATCTCGGAAGACCAACTAAAAAGCTTAAATTCTCCGTTCACTTCCAAAGAACTTGAATTAGTCATAAAAGGATTAGCCCCCAATAAATCCCCAGGCCTGGACGGCCTATCGGCTGAATATTACCAGTCCTTCAAAGAAACTATTTCACCCTACCTCATTGAATTATTCAACGCTATAGCCACATCTAAAACTCCCCCTAAATAAATGCTTAAAGCAAACATTGTCACACTACCTAAACCCGGAAAACCCACGGATTCACCGCAGAATTTTAGGCCGATTTCCTTACTAAATACAGACATTAAAATATACGCCAAACTTATTGCAAATAGACTAGCTCCGATCACCCCAAACTTAATCAATCAAGACCAAGTAGGCTTTGTCTTAAATAGACAAGCACCCGATGGTACACGCAGAATCCTCAACCTACAAAAAATCATAGAAGACAAAAAAAACACCCCGCTGCTTTTATAGCCCTAGATGCATAAAAAGCTTTTGATAGGGTTCACTGGGGCTACATGGATACTACTCTATCGAAATTCGGTTTTTCCGGATTCATCAAAGCAGCTATTGCTCTATACACTTTCCCATCAGCCCAGGTATACACATCATCTAGTCTGTCAGAAGAATTCCCTATATCAAATGGCACGCGACAGGGGTGCCCTCTTTCTCCTTTAATACTCTCATTATTAATGGAACCCCTGGCGACAGCAATAAGGGTAGCCCCCGACATATCAGGTATTGAAGTAGCAGGTAAATCCCACTCCATAAGTCTATTCGCCGATGACGTCATACTGACTCTTACTAATTTGGATAGCTCTATCCCAGCAATCAACAAATTAATTTTAAAATATGGCGAAGTCTCCTTTTATAAAATTAATATAAATAAATGCCAAATCTTACCCCTAAATTTAAACAAAAGCACCAAAAAAAGACTGAAACATATATTCCCTTGCAATTGGGAGGCCAAGGAAATACAATACCTAGGAATCCAAGTAACCAGTAACTCCCAATCACTATACAAAGCTAATTACCAAAAACTTCTAAGATCAATTCAAGCTGAACTAGCACAATTAAACAATCCCTTCCTATCTTGGCTCGGGCGCATAGCTGCCTTCAAGATGGTAATTCTCCCAAAGATCCTATATACTTTCAGAACTGTTCCCATAACACTCCCCACCGAGTTTTTCACTATGCTTAATGCACTCATGAAACAATACATATGGAAAGGGAAAGCCCCCTGCATTGCCTTCTCTATACTCATTAAACACAAATCTAAAGAAAGTATGGGACTCCCCTTTCTAATAAACTACTACAGAGCAACACTTCTAGTACAAATCAAAGAATGGATAGATCCTCTATCCACAAAGCCTTGGGTATTATTAGAGAGACATATGATTAATAATAAATCCTTTAAACATCTCCTGATTGCATCCGCCTCTAACCTACCAATTAACCTTGGCAACTTTCCATCAATCCTGGCTTCTCTAAGCGCCTGGAAAGACTCCATAACATTGGCCAATAAAACCCTTAAGATACCATTGCCCGAGGTCCCCCTTCAAGTCCTGGAATTCCTAATCCCCAACCTCTCTCTGAGCACCTGGACATCCCTAGGGTATTCCTCTTGGAATACAGTCCCAGAGGAACTAAAAAAGAAAGACATATTTAAAAGCAACCAAATCCGGCATCTTTTGCAATCCACTCACCAGAAGGGCATTTCCATAAACAAAGTAATATGGGACCTCTATCATAACCTACCAAACACTAAAGGAGGCATCTCTCGGCTATATAATGCTTTACAAGCAGATATCCCAGTAAGAAACACGCAAGCCATTCAAAATTGGGAAAGAGACCTGGGAAAGAACTTCTCAGAACACCAATGGGCTTCAGCAATACAACACAGCCTAAAGGCGTCACATTGCGTACTTCACTGGGAAAACTTCTTTAAAATCCTCTAGAGATGGTACTTAACTCCTGCTAGATTAAACCGCATCTACACTCATACTAACCCAGAGTGTTGGCGTAAATGTGGTCAAAGAGGTCACATCTTGCATATACTGTGGCAATGCCCTTCTGTGACCAGTTTTTGGCAAGCAACTTTTAGGCTAATATCTACTATTACGGGTAGCCCTACTCAAACCTCCCCAGGTCTAGCATTGCTAAACCTGACCTCAGAAAGCTTCCCTCCAAAGACTAGAGAGGTAGTAATGCACATTTTATATGCAGCCAGACTGACTATCATGAGCAAATGGAGGAAGGACTTAAGCCCAAACATAGAAGAAGTCATCTCTAGAACCAAACTGCAATGTTCTTATGAACACGTATTTGCCAAAGCTAACAATTCCACCAAAAAGTTTCTGAACAACTGGGAGTGCTGGATTAAAAACTATCCACTGAAATGAGCCCAAATGCAGACACTAAAAAAGCGCTGCGAAAGTAGGATTGGTACGGATGCATTGTTATAGTTACGGTTATTTTTACTATACGGTTAGCGTTATTACGGCTCCAATTGCAATCACAAGTTACAGTCAACACAATTTGCTGATATTTTTAGTTGCAAAAATAATATTGTCTACCGATATATTCTATACAACCCTGTAACCAATGATCATTCAATACGAAACAGCCACTATCTAACCTTATTACATAAATTGACTACCCAAGCCTGTCCACAGTGAGTACCCATTTGGGGTGGCAGGTACTTCCTAGTGAGAGTATGGAAGCCAAACTTCACCACATGGTATTAAAAATGGACCTTCATGTCCAATAAGGAAATATTTGAATGATTATTGCGAATTACCCTCTCTATCTCTGATGAGATAGCTACTATGTATCTTTAATGTATTTTCTGAACTGTATATGTTGGATTTTCAACTCAACTTTGTAACAAAGCATAAGCTGTAATGTCCTTGAAACTCAATAAAAATTTAAGTTTAAAAAAAAAAAAAAATCATTGCCTACTCCTATAGGGCCAGGTTCCAGCTGTTGCTGTAAGTGACAGATTATTGTACAAAAATCATCTCCTAGTTCTAAAGGGAGAGGTTTCAGCTGTTGCTGTAAATGACAGATTATTGTTAAAAAATCATCTTCTAGTTCTAAAGGGAGAGGTTCCAGCTGTTGCTGTAAGTGCCAGATTATTGTTCAAAAATCATTGCCTACTCCTATAGGGCCAGGTTCTAACTGTTGCTGTAAGGGACAGATTATTGTTCAAAAATCACCTCCTTGTTCTAAAGGGAGAGGTTCCAGCTGTTGCTGTAAGTGACAGATTATTGTTCAAAAATCATTGCCTAGTCCTATAGGGCCAGGTTCCAGCTGTTGCTGTAAGGAACAGATTATTGTTCAAAAATCACTGCCTACTCCTATAGGGTCAGGTTCCAGCTGTTGCTGTAAGGGACAGATTATTGTTCAAAAATCAACGCCTACTCCTACAGGGCCAGGTTCCAGCTGTTGCTTAGAGGGACAGATTATTGTTCAAAAATCATCGCCTACTCCTATAGGGCCAGGTTCCAGCTGTTGCTGTAAGGGACAGATTATTGTTCATAAAAACTTGTTATTAGACAGGGAGATTCGTTGTCGACCTTGGACCGGGACATCCTCATCCGCAACTAAAAACTTGTTATTAGACAGGGAATGTCGTTGTCGACCTTGGACTGGGATATCCTCATCCGTCACTAAAAACTTGTTATTAGACAAGGAATGTCGTTGTCGACCTTGGACCGGGATATCCTGATCCGTTACTAAAAACTTGTTATTAGACAGTGAATGTCGTTGTCGACCTTGGAGAGGGAAATCTTGTTCCTCCACTAAAAACTTGTT
>BLSH010098418.1:29859-47668 GCA_018402905.1 Glandirana rugosa | reverse complement strand
CATTCCTTCCTTCCTAGCCTGCCAGGTTGCATACTCAGATAAGGGTTTGGTAATTTTATTTATTTTATTTATTTCAGGTACTTATATAGCACCGTCAATTTACAGCGTTTTACATATACATTATACATTCACATCAGTCCCTACCCTCAAGGATCTTACAATCTAAGATCCCTAACTCACATTCATACATAGCCATACTAGGGCCAATTTAGACAGGATCCAATTAACCTACCAGCATGTCTTTGGAGTGTGGGAGGAAACCAGAGTACCCGGAGGAAACCCACGTAGGCAAAGGGAGAACATGCAAACTCCAGGCAGGTAGTGTCGTGGTTGGGATTCAAACCAATTACCCCTTTGCTGCTAGGCAAAAGTGCTATCCACTACACCACTGTGGTATTGATTTTTTTTGGTGGGGCTCCATGTTTTTTCTTGTTCTTGGGTAAATTGGGTTACCTCTTAAAATGTATGCTAGACCTGGAGGTCTGGTATGAATTTATTTTGGGGGGATCCCACACTATTTTTTTTACACTTTCCCTGTCTCCCTTTGTTCACATTCAACTGTGAGACGGAAATCCCTGGATGACAGATGAATGATTAGGTGGGATTATGTAACTGCTTGTCAGAACGCCAGCAGTTCTCTAACAGCCAGGAGCCCTGAGTGAGATGTTGTCACATTCAGCAGCTGTAGCAACACTCCTTTCACTTCTACATCAGCTGTTTAGTTTAGCCCTTTGCCGAACCTCTGAACAGCCAAACCGGACGCTCATCCCTACTGCTCAACTCCTCCAGCCTGTTTTAGCTGAACATTGTTGCTCTAGACCAGCTTCCTGATAGTGACAATAGTAGATTATGTCTGCAAAAAATATTCCAGTACAGACACCAGTTGTGTGTAAAACAAGGTGACAATGCATGGGCACAGTTAGGAAACAGTTGTCACCCAATAATAGGAAATGTATGTTCAATGACCTTCATTGTAGGATCACCCAGTACTGTATGCTTTAGAAATAATGCCGATTTAAAAACAAAATCAACACTTGGAATCCCATAAAATAACATAAAGCTTCTTTGAGATTTCTATTTATATTAATCCCTAACAGTTGTAGTTACTTTTCTGTGCCAGAGTTAATATTTCAACTGAAGCATAACCAGGGCTTTTATTCAGCTGGAGCTTGGTGGAACTCAGTTCCACCACCTCTGGCTCAGGCCCTCTGCTTCCTGCTCCCTACTATCACTTGTAAACACAGAAGTCCAGCTTCTGTGTTTACAAGTGACAGCTTGTCTTCCAACAGCTTCAACAGATCTGATCTCCTGAGCAGCTTCCACTGAGTGCAGGATGGGGACAAGGGAGATGCAAGTGTCTGGGGTGCAATGAGGATGCCCACACCCCCCACTGGATGATCTCCCTGCAAGTGAGAGAGGAGGAGTCACCTACAGTGTGTGGGGAGGTACTAGAGAAGAAGAGGGGTGAAAGTGAGATGTGGATGGAGGATGCAGAGGTAAGCAACTGTGGAAAAAGGCTGAACTCTGCAATTTGTATGAAGCACACCCATAGCTCCCAACTGTCCCTTATTTTGAGGGACTGTTCCTGATTTGGAGCAATGTTCCTCTGTCCCTCTTTCCCCTCATTTTGGTCTGATCTATATAGTTGTATATAAAATGCACTTTTTATCTTTCAAAAAGTGTTTCCCAGTGCTAAACCTTTCATCCAAATTCTAAATTGTTGCATTTGTAAATTTTAAAGGCCAATATAAAGAAATAATAGTGGTAGAGAAAAAAAGCCCTTGTGGATTTAATTAACTTTTTTGGGTTAATTCTCCTTTAAGAGGGTGCGGCAGGGGGTGTGTCTACATACATTTGCTAGTAGGCGTCCCTAATTCCCATCTCAAAATGTTGGGAAGTATGCACACCCCTGAACTCTGCACTTTGTACTTACTATGCATTGTACTATGCCCTCCTGCTATGTAATGCCCCTTTAAGACCCTTCCACTGTTAGTGAGACTATTTGATGCAGTTTTGAAGGGCGTGTGTGTAGGTGGGTGAAGGGGGGTTTTGGGGGGGTCGTGATTGAGTTCCTGCACCTATTTTATGAGAATTCTACATTCAACATATACCTTGTTAAAATTCTTGAAGCTAAAAACCACAATCAGGCTTTTTTAACACAAGCCCATGCCTGCACTATCACCTCCCTGTCTTCCAATATTTAAATACCAGCAGAAGTGGCTACTAGTATAATATATGGTTTCTTTTTATACAGTGTACTCAGATATAAGCCCCACAAGCTTTTTCAATCTTTCCTACTAACCATAGATACTGAGTTGCACCCAAAGTTTGACAGGCCTGATTCTAGTAGTATTTTGGAATGAGTTTAAAAATAAGTGGTGCGTCCTTCAATATGACATTGTTAGGCAAAATCTGAGCTACCATATTTAAGCGATTTATCTTTTAGAGACAAGCCTAAAAATATGAAGAAAAATATATTTTGTTTTTAGTATAAACAGCAAGCTATAAAATAGTGCCTCAAGTGACCCTGGAAAAGTGGCCATCCACCCTTTCAAATAACATTACAAAAACTGTTATAAAAATATTAAACTGCAAAGAGAATATTTTTGCAACCCATCAATAAAGAAGTAAAACATATTTTGGCTAATACAGATAACAGTCAAATAAGAAGTCTGGGCTTGCAAAGTTATTTAGACATGGCCAAGCAATCACAGTTGTTTAGAAAAGTTATTTATTCAGCTGTGATTGTGTACCAAGGATGTTTTAGCCCCCTGTGTAGTTAAAAGCTCTCCCTATTGTTTATATGGCCAAACTCATAAGAAAACATCTTGTGTAAATTCTTTAACTGTTTGCATAAGGTGGTTTACTGCATGTCTGTTGTCAGTCGCTGACTGTGAAAGAAATTACTTCTCACAAGCTGTCTATTTCTATTTGATTTTTACATATAAAATAAATTGGTGATCGCCAAACAGCTGCATTTAAGCCCATGCAGGGGGTAGGGCCTCCTGGCTGGAAACTGGATTTGACAGTAGGTACCTGTGATAGACTATTTCCCATAGAGGATATCACAAGGTAATAGAGTAACAGTCAAGACAACACTTTCTATAACACATCGCACTAGCTTCATTTATCTGTTCAATGAATAGGAAAGCTACTTATGCCACAGTGCCAAGATATGCGAATTCTTTTGCTTTCAATGCATTTTTCACTTTGTCAGGTCAAGTAATGTGAAAATGTAATAAACAAAACAAATGTCCTTTAAAGTTACAGACTTTTTAAATAAATGCATAAATGCATTTACCTAAAAGAGCTTTTGGATGCCTCTAGTTAGACATTCATCTTGCCGATGTATACATACTTTTTTAGTATAGCATTTGTATAGATTTTTAAAAGATTTATGTACTGCAGGACAGTTCCATACAGTGTTGCCAACCTACCTAATTGGAATTTACTGACACCACACCCAAAATTTACTGGCATTTCCAAGATTTACAAAATTAAAGTTTTAAGTGCAAATTTCAGTATTCTGGCTACAAACAAGTACAATATGCAATTTGCAATGTGATTTAAGGTAGAATTAAGGGAAAAAAACATATTTCTTATTTTATTTTCAATATAGTAAGTAGCTCAGGGACAGAACTCAGGAGGGTAGCAAATTAGAATGGGCAGGCACACACACATTAAAGAGGAAGTAAACTCAGATGGCGTTTACTTTCCTCTACATGCCCCTGTAATGTAGAAGCATAATGGGCTACTATGCATTGCATAGTAGCCCATTATGTGCCACTTACCTGCAACCAAAGCCTGCAATGTCCAGCAATGTCCCCTATGCTGGCGGCATCCATCTTCTGCCCCTCTTCCTTCAGGGGCTTCGACTCCGGCGATGTGACTGGCCGGAGCCGCGTCATGCATGCGCGGGAGCCACCAGTCACGGCATGGTCGCAGTGGAGGAACGGCATGGAGGCCGTTTCTTTACTGCGCATGTGCCAACATGACATCGGCACAGCAAATACACTGCATATCTCCTGAACCGTACAGGTTTAGGAGATATGCAGGGCACCTACAGGTAAGCCTTATCATAGGCTTACTTGTAGGTTAAAGTGGTTGTCACAAGTTGACAACCACTTTAAACTGACTCTCACAGTGACACTGACAGCAGTGTGCAGTAGCATAGATGATGATGGCACTTCACTGACACAACACGTCCCCTCCTGAGTCACAGGACAGTCACTCTCCGCACCAGGCGGTCCCTTCAGTCCTCTCCAGTCCAAACAGCACTGACAGTCCCGCTCTCGGCTTGCCTTGCTCCCATCCCACAGACCCACACATGAGGTTCCGACTGCCTCGCTCAGCTCCCTTACACCATGACATCACACAACATGCTCAGGCACCGCCTCCGCCAGACCCCAACTGCCGCCGCCCAAACACATTGTAGCAGGCACTCAGAGCGACTGTCACAGCCATATTTTTTACTGGAAATCTTTTCCTGTTACTGGTATTTACTGTCAGAAGAAAAGTGCCTGTTTTTTACTGATTGCCAGTAAAAATACTGACGGTTGGCAACACTGGTTTTATACTGAGTGTATAATGTTATTCTGGTCCAACTGGTCTATAACATTGATGTATTAGAAAAATAAAGGAATTAAAAGGAACTCCACCTATGTCTCCATATCTATTCAAAGAATGCAAAGAATTATAACAAAAACAGTACATTTAAAAAATCTAGATTTTATTTTTTTTTTTGCATTGTTTACCATTGTAAACCCATTATGTTCAGTTTATGGTTTTTCCTAAACTGCTAAAAAAATATATAGCACTGTAAACAGTATCAACGGTATCAAAATAAATAGAAATAAAATCTAACAAATGTAGATAAAATTCCAAACTACTGAATAAAATATGATAATACCCAAGACAATATGTCCATCTAGAGGGGCTCATGTTCAATATTGGGTGGCCAGGGTAGCAAGAGTTAAATGCTTGTTTATTGTAGGGGAAAGTTAAAGCTGAGCAACTCTTGGCATATTCCTCATTCCTGCTGGCTTCCTTCCTGACATAGACTCAGCGCAAAAAAGCCACTCCTCTTCACCATTTGAAGTCCCATAACATTCCTGCATTGTATATGGGGAAATGAGGTTAGTATTCCTTTATTTTAAAACACAGACTTAAAAAGTTTTTGGCCATGCAGAATTTTAAAGTAAAACAATGCAATGATTAGTGTATACATATAGTGTGGGAAATTAGCTTGTGAGGATTACCTTTCCTGGGAAAAAGGCAGCTTGAAGGCAAACTTTCTTAAAAGTCTGGTGGGTTGCCAGTTTTATTGGTAAAAGGTTGCAAGTAATCAAACAAACAAAATAGCAACAAAAACAAGACAGCGCTAAACTATTACAGAGCAGGATACCTCTCTATATGCTGTCAGGCTCGTCCCAGACACCTCCAAACAAAACAAATGCAAACCTTTTCTCTTTGAGTCCTTACAGCAACCAACTCTCAAGGTGTAGCTCTCTCAGTGTAATGATACTGATTCCCATGCCAGAGAAACACTAATTTCTCCACCTGGTCACTTAAAGCAGCTGAAGGGGGACTTGGGTGGACCAGAAACTCAGGGCCAGAACCAGCTCTGCCACAGTGGCTGGCAAAACCAAGTCCACTCCAAGTGAACACGTGCATAGTCCACTCTCTTGCCTCGCATAATGTCACAATAGGTAAATATAATTTTTGAAAAACCTTATTTGCTGTGAAGCTATTCAATGTTGTAACCATACATACATAATTATTTGAAAATTAAGTATAAAATAAACATTTTAGGCTGAAAATCTATCCATGTATGATCTTCTTTAGAGTCCTACAAATGCAAATTTTACCCAAGTATTTCTGACAATGCACAAAGAGACTGGGATTTATTATTTATTTTCAAATTATTAGGTAGATAGCAGATACATTATAAAAAGGTCTGGCTACCACTGGACATCACATTGGGGTTGTGGAGTGTGCTTGCCTTTTGGCGTCATAAATACTGTAAATCTGTTACTTGTATAGTAAGCCTTCTGTCACCTTTTTGAAAATCTGAAAGCCCACTTGTTGGTAGAAGGAAAACAGTAAAGCCAGAGAGGATACATGAAATGAATATTGAAGGTAGCTTATTAATAAAATATTCAGTGTTGCATGCAGGGTAGATTAATAGCTGTCAAGCCAAAGCCTGGAGGCACAGAGCTTTTGGAACCTCAAGCCACACAGATTTTTAACTATGAACCACAGTAACGGGAAAGGCACCCAGAAGCAGATACCCTTCACACACCAATAAAACTGAGCGTAACCTGTCATTCCTAATTATTAATTTTGCTCTTGACATGAGAAGCAACATGCTGTATTTAATATTGTATGTGGAATATCTATAATAAAGAATACTCCTAGGAAGCAAGTAAAGCCAACCATTAAGCTGATAATGCTATTCAGAAAGCATGACAACTATGTTAAAATGAGAAATGCCACGTAATCTAACTTATTTTATTTTTCTCTAACCCTTCACAGAAATAGCCCAACATGTATCCTGTGAGTTTACTGGGAATGCCCTTCCTGAAACCTTGGCTTTTTAACTTTTTCCATCCGCTTCCTGCCGTGATAGAAACTAAAATAATTGAGCTATGGTAGATATACTGTATATACACTACTGTGCAAAAGTTTTAGGCAGGTGTGAAAACTACTGTAAATTAAGAATTCTTTCAGAAATAGAAGTGTTAATTGTTTGTTTTTATCAATTTACAACATGGAAAGTAAATGAACAGAAGAGAAATCCAAAACAAATCAATATGTGGTATGACCACACGTTACCTTCAAAACAGCAACAATTCTTCTAGGTACACTAGCAAACAGTTTTTGATGGAACTCCGCAAGTAGGTTGTTCCAAACATCTCAAAGAACTAACCAGAGATCTTCTGTGGGTGTAAGCTGCCTCAAATCCTTCTGTCTCTTCATGTAATCCCAAACAGACTCAATGATGTTAAGATCAGAGTTTTGTGGCGGCCAAACTAACACTTCCAGGACTCCTTGTTCTTCTGTATGCTGAAGATGGCTCATAATGCCATTGGCTGTATGTTTGGGGTCGCTGTCCTGCTGCAGAATACATTTGGGACCAATCACATGCCTCCCTGATGGTATCTATGATGGATAAGTATCTGCATGTATTTCTCTGCATTTAGTACACCATTGATCCTAACCAAATCATTTGCAGAAGTGCATCCCTAAACTTGCAGGAAACCTCCACCATGGTTCATTCTTGCAGGCATTGCTGAAGGCCCACATTATTGTACTGCTCTCCAGTCCTTCAGGAAACAATTTGCCTCTTGCTACAGCCAAATATTTTACATTTTGACTCATCGCTCCAGATCACCTGCTGCCATTTTGCTGTACCCCAAACCCTATGTTTTTGTGCACAGTTGAGTCACTTAGCCTTGTTTCCACATCAGAGGTATGGCTTTTTGACCCCAATTGAGGACCACTTCTGGCCAGACTTCTTTAGACAGTAGATGGGTGTACCTGGATCCCAATGGTGGCCACCAGTTCTGTGCTGATGGCACTGCTGGACATCTTCCATTGTTGAAGGGAAGTAAGCGTAATGTGTCATTCGTGTGCTGCATTAAGTTTCCTTGGCCTACCACTTCATCTATGGTCCTCAATGTTGTTTCTTTAAATGAGCTTGAACAGCACAATGTCAGGAACCATAAACCAGATGGAGACAGTTAAACGTGCAGTTAAACTCATAACTTAATGAAAGGTTTGTTCAGGAAGGTAGTCCAAAAACAGAAGCCAGGGTTCAGATGTCAGAGCGGATAATCAGACGAGCCAGGGTCAGGAAACCAGAAGTCAGTGTGGTTGGAAGCAAAAGTCAGGAACGGGAATCGGAAGGGATGTCAGCCAGGCCAAGTCATATACAGGAGCACAAGAAGGAACACACGTAGAGATCATAGACCACACAAGGGCAAGGAGAAAATGAGCTAAGCTGTTTGAATAACAAAAAGGGGCTGTCTGTAGGCTAGACTAATGAGACAGGTTAATGGTAACCAGGTGAGTTATTGTGGTAACAACGAGTGGCTGGTAATTAACCAACAGCTGAGCAGCCTCTGACAACAGAAAGACAAGTGCTTAGTAGCAGAGTTTAGCTGTTCCTCACCCAGCTTTAAGCCACTTACACAGCTGTTTTGTGTTTCAGTTAATGACTGTGTTTCAACCTACATACAGTATGAAATTGATGATCATTAGTACCTGCTTGATATAACTAGTTAATCATACACCTGCCTATAATCCTACAAAATCCCTGACTTTTTTCAAGTGTACAAAGTGTGCAAGTGTAAGAACTGATGCTGGTTTGAAGCCAAAGAGTAGCCACACCAATAATTGATTTAACTTTGACTTTTCTTCAGTTAGCTCATTTTGCATTTTGTAAATTGATACCAATAAATAATTAAAATATACATTTTTGAAAGCATTCTTACTTTACAGCATTCCATCACACCTGCCTATCTTTTATTTTATTCCATGTGGTGTATATAAACTCTGACATTCCTTTATTCTCCCTTTATGTAGAAGGCAGGGAGAGCTATGTGCCTGTGAATATTCATAGTTTGCAGAAATAAATGAAGTCAAAACATTTTAACCATGGTTTTGTTCACAAATCTATTCATGCTATTAGGAGATATTTTCTACCCTGACAAAATCCTAATGGAATCACTGAAAACTTCTTGATCAAAAGCCATTAGAAATTGAGCTCATCTGTTAAATCACCCTATGATAGTGTTTTGTGCAGAATATTACTATTACTATGCTACTTTGCTGTAAGTTGAACATTTGTATCCACTTAAAATTGCAGGAACTATTTCTAATGTATGTTTCTATAGGCCACCATATTCTATTGTAGTACATTAACTTGGTCACAAGAAAGAGATTAGATAACAATTATTAGCTGTAGGTGAAAAGTATCATATAAATATAAATTTAAAAAATGGATCTCTAATGACATCCAAGGCTAGGCGCACAACACACTTGGCAGAGCATGATAACTGTTATAATGTGAATCTCATGTGTTGCAAGAGTTGAAACACCAATGATGATGATATGAAGTCTGTATGAGCAACTGATCACTTTTCAGTTACCAATTACAAGGGCATTATGTCATTTGTAACCCGCGTGTGACCGACCAAATTTAGTAGTGGAAGTATATGTCAGTTAATTTTAAAATAAATCTGTTCCAACAAAAATCTTAGATGTGGAGGCTGCTTTGTTTCTTTTTCAGGATTTTATTTTCACTTGGTGATCCTGCCAATAACACACCTCCTGTCCCAGGGTGTCAACAGTCACTCACAGTACTGCATCTATGAGAATCAGGATTGTCACTTTAAGGACAAAAAGTGTGTGTTGGACCACAGAACTCTTCTCCTCCCCTCACCTTCATAACAAAGAGAAAATATGTTTTGTAGTCCTCAGAAGATAACTGAGCAGGTTTGGTAACATTAAAAACTGTAAAGGGGGGGCAGAGCTAGCCATGGACCAGGATGGATGCTTGAAGGAGAAGCCCCGGCCATACAGGGGACGGATTGGCTCACAGCAGACCTCCAGGACCCACAATTATTCAACCCACACCTGTGGATTACACCCCAGACACCCATGACCATGTCAAGGAAGCACAAGGAGGAGCGGAAGCCTCAAAAGCTAACAGTCTTTTTCCCCCAGCAGCAGCATGGTAGCAAGAAAAATGGCACCTGTGGGCCTTCCACCTAAGCCTCAAGAGTGGCCCCATGGTCCTCTCAACAGCAAGCCCCAGCCAGTGGCTCACCACACAGCCCTAATTCATGCACCTCCACTACTCTGTCTGGAAGCCCAGAGAAGTCCAGATTCAAGATGGACATGCCGAGCAGAGACTATGAGGTGAGCTATAATGCAGACTCTGGGGAAGACACACGGAAACTGCTTGACTCTATTAAGGAGCTCTCAACTTCAAATCAACCAGTATTAGACACAGTCAGGAAAGACATGTCGATGCCATTAAGAAGCTCACTCCAAGTAGATTTGATGTCATGTATGCATACAGTGCCTTGAGAAAGTATTCATAACCCTTGAAATTTTCCATATTTTTTTCATGTTACAACCAAAAACATGAATGTATCTTATTGGGATTTTATGTGATAGACCAACACAAAGTGGCACATTGTGGAGTGGAAGGAAAATGATAAATGGCTTTTAAATTTTTTTTACAAATAAATATCTGAAAAGTGTAGTGTGCATTTGTATTCAGCCCCCTTTACTCGGCTACCCCTAACTAAAATCTAGTGGAGCCAATTGCCTTCAAAAGTCACCTAATTAGTAAATGGAGTCCACCTGTGTGTAGTTTAATCTCAGTATAAATATAGCTGTTCTGTGAACCCTCAGAGGTTTCTTTGAGATCCTTAGGGAACAAATAGCATCATGAAGGCCAGAAAACACAACAGATAGGTCAGAGATAAAGTTGTGGAGAATTTTAAAGCAGGGTTAGGTTATAAAGAAAATATCCCAAGCTTTGAACATCTCCCAGAGCACTGTTCAATCCATCATCTGAAAATGGAAAGGGTATGGCACAACTGCAAACCTACCAAGACATGGCCATCCACCTAAACTGACAGGCCAGGCAAGGAGAGCATTAATCCGGGAAGCAGCCAGGAGGCCTATGGTAACTCTGGAGGAGCTGCAGAGATCCAAATCTCAGTCCCATTTGCAGTTTGTGAGAAGCCATGTGGGGGACTCAGCAAACGTGGAAGAAGGTGCTCAGGTCAAATGAGACCAAAATTGCACTTTTTGGCCTAAAAGCAAAACGCTATGTGTGACAGAAAACTAATATTGCACATCACCCTGAACACAGCATCCCCACCGTGAAACACGGTGGTGTCAGCATCATGTTGTGGGGATGCTTTTCTTCAGCAGGGACAGGGAAACTGGTCAGAGTTGATGGGAAGATGGATGGAGCCAAATACAGGCAATCTTAGAAGAAAACCTGTTAGAGTCTGCAAAAGACTTGAGACTGGGGCGGAAGTTCACCTTCCAGCAGGACAACAACCCTAAATATACAGCCAGATATAAAATGGAATGGTTTTTATCAAAGCATATTCATGGGGATAGGGAAAGAACTTAAAATAATTTTTAAGCTAAAATCACATAAAAAAATAAAAAATGGAGGTGGATGTGGAGTTGGAGGTTGAGGAGGAGGTGGAAGTGGCGGTGGAGGAGGAGGAGGTAGCCAACACTGTTTTTTTTATTTTTGTGCAAGAAATGCACCACTGGCCGCAAATGTAGTTTTTGGAATATTTTTTTTTTAAAGCAGCAATGTAGACTTTTTTTTTATTTTTGTGCAAGAAATGCACCGCTGGCCACAAATGTAGTTTTTGGAATATTTTTTTTTTAAACCAGCAATGTAGACATTTTTTTTATTTTTGTGCAAGAAATGCACCGCTGGCCACAAATGTAGCTTTTAGAATTTTTTTTTTTTTTAAACCAGCAATGCAGATGCACTTTTTAATTTTGTGCAAGAAACAATAATCTGTCCCTTTAAGCAACAGCGGGAACCTCTCCCTATAGAACTAGGAGATGATTTTAGAACAATAATCTGCCCCTCTAAGCAACAGCTGGAAGAACCGTTCCCTATAGAACTTGGAGATGATTTTAGAACTATAATCTGTCCCTTAAAGCATCAGCTGGAACCTTTCCCTATAGAACTTGGAGATGATTTTAGAACAATATTCTGTCCCTTAAAGCAACAGCTGGAACCTTTCCCTATAGAACTTGGAGATGATTTTAGAACAATAATCTGTCCCTTAAAGCAACAGCTGGAACCTTTCCCTATAGAACTTGGAGATTATTTTAGAACAATATTCTGTCCCTTAAAGCACAGGTGGAACCTTTCCCTATAGAACTTGGAGATGATTTTAGAACAATAATCTGTCCCTTAAAGCAACAGCTGGAACCTTTCCCTATAGAACTTGGAAATGATTTTAGAACAATAATCTGTCCCTCTAAGCAGTAGACTCTACCTAGTCCAGTCAGATCATTCTGTGCAGCAGGATGAGGTCAGCAATCTGTCCCTCAAAGCAGCAGTACTAGTATTCTCTACCTAGTCCACAATCAGAGCGTTCAGTAATTCAGGATGAGATGTTATATAATATCTGTAATCTGTCCCTCACAGAGCCAGCAGCATCCTCTCCCTAAATTAGCCTGAGAGCATATGACATGCAGCATAGTGACTCCAGCCCCATATAGAGGTTGGGTCACATGATGCACTGGCCAATCACAGCCATGTCATTAGTAGGCAAGGCTGTGATGGCTTCTAAGGGCAAACCAGTGAAACACTTGTTGATTGGCTGCCCTTGGCAGCTATTCAACACGTGGAATCAAATACCAGAACCCCGAACTCTAATCCAAACTTTTTTTTAAATGTCCGGGTTCGGGTTCGGGTCCGGGTCCCGGACATCCCAAAGTTGGGTACGGACCTGAACTTTACAGTTCGGGTTCGCTCAACACTAGTCAAAACCAAGATAGCTGTCACATGCCTGGTGGTGGAGTCTGACTTATGCAGGGGTAACCTCTCTTGCGATCCTGATTCAAGAACCCTTGGTAGAGCAGACAGGTGGTTCAGGAGTAAGGATGGCACGAGGGTTGAGCTGGACACTGGTGGCAACTGAAGTGATACTTTTGTTTAGAAGAATGGTGGTACAGGCTGGGTCAGCAACAGGCGGGCGGTTCAGTACAGGAGGAGCAGGCAGGAAAATAGTCAGATACGAGCAAAGTTCATCAACGGGCTGGCAGCAGAAGTACAAAGTAGCAGGCAGTCGGGTGGTCATGGAAAGCCGGGGTCGGTGCAGGCTGAAATCAAACAGGGTCAAGAAAAGCTGGGTCACAGGAACAGATACAGGTAGCAGGTAAACGGGAAGCTCAGGTACACAAAAGCTGTAGAACGGACAGCAAATGGCTGTTTTGGCACCAATGCCAGCACATACGTGCGTGCACACACGCACAGGCGCACAGGTGCGTGCATATGTGCACAGGCACGTGCAAGCATGCACCGACATGCGCCCACGCTACATGCGCCCATGCACAGGCATTCCAGTGGCCACAGATGATTCCTTACAATAGCGGACATTGAGGACAGGTCCAAAAGAAACAAATTAAAAATAAAGGGGATGCTTGAATCGGTTGCTCATGTATGCAATGCGCAGGAAAGACTGCATCCATTCTCAATACTTGGGGATCCAGTTTTATGCAAACTTATCTCAGTATACTTTGCTGAAGAGAAAAAATCTTAACACTATTACAAAAGCCCTAAGGAATGATGATATCAGTTACAGGTGGAGTTACCCCACAAAAATTACTGTCATGAAAGATGGTTCCACTTATGTCATAGATTCTTTGGAAAAAGGTATATCTCTGTTGAAAACGTGTCAGATACTTACAGATACATCTGCTCCTTCCTCCACATCTAGAAATGCTAACCAAGTGGATCCAGAGTGGAAAGTGGTGACAAACAAAAACTTTCATAAGCATACCTGATCCTGGTAAGGTGTAAATCATATATACTCAGGTCTCCCTGTATGGCGGAGGACAAACTTTAGTTTATTACACCCCCATATAGCCTGAGCAGCAGCTGCTGCATACGGGTTTTATACCCTTTTCTGTACTACTAATGTTCGGTTGTTGATTGATGAACATATTAATGCAATATTTTGATTGTTTACTATGTTTCTGCTTCATTCTTTCTGAGCATGGTCATTCTCCATGGAAGCAACATATCTCCTTGAAGTCTCTCTCACACCCATCTGTGCTGAGAATGTCTGAGGTCTGGTCACTTTTGGATTCAACCACCAAAGGGCACCCAACTTCCATAGTGAATAAATGTAACTTACCATTCCAAATCAAAACTTCTCACCTGTAAACTATGGGACTGACATTTTTGTCTATTAATGCAAATGGTCTTAATCATCCCGCTAAACACAAATCCCTTTGGCAAGAAGCCCTGCATTTTAAAAGTGATGTCCTTTGTGTGCAGGAGACCCACTTCTGTAGCAGTGCACCACCTAAATGCACTCATTGGAATTTCCCTTATGTTTTTTCTGCCAATGCAGACTCAAAAAAAAAATGGGAGTTCTGATGGCCATAAAAGATACTGTAATTTATACTTTACATAAGGAAATTAAAGATCCCCAGGGCAGGTATTTGATACTAATCTGCGACATCAGCTCTATGACACTCACACTAGTAAATTTGTACACTCCTAATGCACACCAACTACGCTTTTTCAAAAGGTTTTTAAAGGCCGTACACAAACACCAACAAGGGGGATTACTCCTGTGTAGGGACTTTAATATCACCCTTGACCAGACTATGAATTTCACATCCTCTCGTGGGTGAAACACTCCATCTCTTTAATGTCACATCCAACTACATGACCTCTATGACGCATGGCGTTGCTTCCACGCTAGTAAGAGAGATTTCACTTTTTTTCGAATCCACATCACTCTTATACACGCATTGACTTATTCTTACTGGACAAATGGCTTTTGGTGAAAGGTACCGCCACATCTATTAACACTATCACGTGCTTTCACCATGGTTCGGTCTTAAATAACAATCCAGGATTCTCTATCATTTGAAACCACCCCTATCTGGAGAGTCAACTCTTGTCTACTACATCAAGCAAATACCAAAGCTGGATTGGAAACATCTTGCAGAGTTCTATGAAAACAATGATACCTCTGTGGATGACCCCTTCCCATTATGGAACACCCATAAGACATTCATAAGGGTTTTTTTCATTAAACTGGGTGCAAAGAGGCAGCGGCAGAAACATATTGACAACCTCATTGAGGAGTTCAATATTATAGATGCCCAAAGTAAAAGCAAACTGTCACTTGACCTCTCCCAAAAACTGTTCAATTTATGCCATACTCTACATTCTCTTCTACTGGCCGTAATTTTTATTTTGAAAAGGAAGATTGAAAATTACTTATTATGCCTACGACAATAAGGCAGGAAAATGTTAGCATACAAATTGAAGGGCCTGAGACAGAAAACTAAGATCCTCTTTTTATATCACTCATCCACTAATGCTAAATTTTATCACCCCTAAGCCATAGCTGATTCTTTTAGTGATTATTAGTTTGCTGTATAACCTAAATAAAGATCCCAACACTATCCAACCAAATGCAGAGCTAATTGAAGGTTTTTTGCAAAAATTAAAACTCCCACAACTGTCTCAAGAACCCTTTTTAGCATTGAACTCCCCATTTACACCTTCAGAAATCCGGCAGGTTATAGGGTCCCTACCAAATAATAAGTCACCCGGGCCCAACGGTTTTACAGGGGAATACTATAGATGATGTATAAAGACACAATTTAATACCTTACATGGTGGCTGCCTCTTCACCCTTCCCATCTGAAATGCTTAAGGGCTTGATCATATCTTACCCAAGCCAGGGAAGGACCCAGTCTCATCTCAGAATTTCAGACCCATCTCCCTTTTAAATAATGATTTATAAAACTACGCCAAATGAATTGCCCATCTTTTGATTGCCATACTACTTCTTCTCATACACCCAGATCAATCTGGCTTTATTAAGGGGTGTCAAACTACTGACCCATGGACTAATCATCATAATCCACCTAGCAAAAGTGCAACAAATGCCTTCTCTGCTCCTCACACTGGACACAGAGAAGGCGTTTGATAGAATCCACTGGGACTACCTAGCTCATGTGCTGACTGCCTTTGGATTCTCTGGCCTGATATTCACAGCTATCATGGCATTGTATATGAACCCTTCAGCCCAGATTTATTCTTCTGGGATACTCTCTACTTTCTACATTCTCAATTTCAAAAGGTACCCGGGAGCCACGCTCAAATTGTGATTGGATATAGTGGGAGCCAATCAGCGGGTCTGACGGCCGCAATGGCCATTGGGACCCACCGGTCATTCCTAGGAGAGGCAGAATGGCAGTCTGCCTATGTAAAAAAGGCAGACCACCATTCTGTCAGAGAGGAAGAGAGAGATCTTGTGTACCTGCTAATCAGGAACACAGGTGTCTCCCTTCCTCCAGTTAGTACATCCCCCACTCAGTTAGAAATCACTCCCTAGAAGCACACTTAACCCTTTGATTGTCCCTGATGTTAACTCCTTGCCTGCCAGTGTTATTTATACAGTGACAGTGCCTTGTTTTAGCACTGATCATAGTATTGGTGTCACTGGTCCCCAAAAAGTGTCACATAATGTCATATTTGTCCACTGCAATGCCGCAGTCCCGCTAAAAATTGCTAATTGCCGCCATTACTAGTAAAAACAATAAAAAAAGAAGCCCATACATCTATCCCTTAGTTTGTAGACGCTATAACTTTTGCACAAACCAATAAATATACAAAATATGTAGCAGAATACATACTGGCCTAAATTGATGAAGAAATTTGATTTTTTACATTTTTTTGGATGTGTTTTAAAGCAGAATGTAAACAATATTGTTTTTTTTTTTTCAAAATTGTTGCTCTTTTTTGTTTATAGTGGAAAAAAATAAAAAAAAAACACATGTGTTCAAATACCACCAAAAGAAAACTCTATTTGTGGGAAAAAAGGACACACATTTTATTTGGGTACAGCATTGCACGACCGCACAATTGTCTGTTAAAGTAACACAGTGCCGTATCGCAAATAATGGCCTGGTCATTAAGGGAGTAAAACCTTCAGGGGCTGAAGTGGTTAATAAAAGCAAAAGCCATTCACTTTACAAGGACATTTTCACTTAGCTTAGTGAATATAATTACAATTTTCTTTGCAAAGAATATCAAATAGCAAGGAAATAAATAAAAAACAGCACTATTTTTGCTTGCACATTATAGAAGTCAGCAGAGCTTCACCTTACTCACTAAATTAAAAGTAAGTTCCCATGCACAGTGAGCGGTCTATTTGTCTTTAGTAAATTAACCCCTAATGCTCACTTTGTCAGACAGCTTCTCAGGAAGTATTTTAATCACTATTTCTGACATGAAATGTATTTTTATAGAAGTCACTGCAAATATTGATGAATACAAAGTTAATGTAACATTATTTAGCTTCATTCTTCCCAGACTTGTTTCCCTTATTTTGTAGTACAGTGCAGGACAATGTAGGACAAGATAAAACAAACCTATTGTTGAGTTTGGCCTTGAGACATCACATATGAGGAACTTCATAAAAGTCTTGTCTCAAAGGCAGAATGCTATCAGTAGAAGTGAAAAGGGACCTACCAATTCAGGGCTGAGTAATTGTCGGCTTCCAGAAGTAATTATCATTTTTATATGTATTCTTGGCTTGCTTACAAAGCTTGTTCTTTTCTGTGGCAACAATTGACTTTGTATATTTTGGCTACATCCAGCATCTCATTATAATGCAGCAGACAAGTATTCTTTAATCTTCTTCCTTAAACAGGTTAGCACTGTTTTTTTTCTGTATACTATTATCTATTACTTTGCAACTTTGTGTTGCATAGCTTTTTCTTTCTTTTTTTTAGCAATATTACTGAATTCCTATCACTTTTCTGATACTATGTTTATGGTATATGTACATTTGAATGTTTTTATATTGGCCAGGTACCTAGAGAAGAAAAACTGAGAGCTAAATTTGAAAAGGTTGCTTCATGCCTAAAGTTCCCAATGCACTTTGCTTTACCTTATTGTTTTAAAAAAGTGTAGCGGAGGGATAAAATCCTGCATCACTGACACAGCCTGCTACAGCCTCACGTAACCCTTGAAATCCGTACTTCGTTGGAA
>BLSH010098275.1:66389-82740 GCA_018402905.1 Glandirana rugosa | reverse complement strand
CCCCCCAAGTCGGATCCCATTAAAAGCACTGAAAATCGCGGTAATGCCCAATGGAGATCGCAGGGGGGGGGTAGATCGAGATCGCGATCTTCATACGATTAATCGTGCAGCTCTAACATGGGGTATCGCCATACTCAGGAGGAGTAGCAGAATGTGTTTTGGGGTGCAAGTATGCATATGCCATGTGAGAGAAATAACGTATTAATATGACAGTTTTGTAAAAAAAAAAAAATATATATATATATATATATATATATATATATATATATATTTTCTTCATTTTACAAAGAATTGTGGGAAAAAATTAAAACTTCAAAGAACTCACCGTGCAACTTACTAATTACCTTGGAATGTCTACTTTCCAAAAAGGGGTAATTTGGGGTGTATTTTTACTTTCTTGACTTGTTTGGGTCTCAAGAAATGAGATAGGCCGTCAGTATATCAGGTGTGATCAATTTTCAATGATTGGCACCATAGTTTGTAGACTCTATAAAACTTTCACAAGGACCAAATAATATACACTTATTTGGGTTATTTTTACCAAAGATAGGTAGCAGTATAAATTTATGAAGAAAAATTACTAATTTTCTAAATTTTTTGACAGAAATAAAGAAAAAAGCATTTTTCACAAAATTTTCAATCATTTTTTATTTATAGCACAAAAATTAAAAAACCCAGTGGTTATTAAATACCACCAAAAGAAAGCTCTATTTGTGTGAAAAAAAGGACGCAAATTTCATATAGGTACAGTGTTGCATGACTGAGTAATTGTCATTCAAAGTGCGACAGCGCTGAAAGCTGAAAAATGGCCTGGACAGGAAGGGGGTTTTCGTGCACGGTACTGATGTGGTTAAAGATCTTGAATTGCGATATCTATCCCACTTATCCCATATCTTTCTAAAATACTCTTTAGAACCAGTCTCAGCACATATTGTCTCCTCCATCAATCCTATCTCACCCATCTCACAGACCCATTCTGTAATTGAGGGGTCCGTCTCTTTTCTCCAGGAGCAGGCAATAATTGTTCTCGTTGCTACTAGTATATGTCGCAAGATGTTTTTTTTGATAGCCTTCAAAGAGCCAGGAATAATTGATAATATTGCTATAGTTATATCTGGTTGTAACGTAGAGTTAGAAATTTCTCTATATATTTCAAATATGTTTGTCCAGAGTTGGCAGACCTTGAGGCAGAAGTACCAGACGTGCCAAATTCCCTACCGCTCTGTTACACCTCTAGCAGGTCTCTGGGACACTTTCCCTTATTCTATGAAGACCCACTGGGCATCAATACCATCTAGATATGATTTTATAGCTCCTCTCCTGATGTTTAATATAGGGGACAGCTTATGTACTAAGGTCTATGCCTTTTCCCTTTGTTGTGTAGATACTGGCATCCCAATCTCTTCTTCCCATTTATTAAAATATATTACTTCTCCGTCCAGACCTTTGGGGAATAACTCTTTATACATTCTAGATAATATATGATTCGGTTTATGGGCCTGTAATAAAACTTTCTCAAATTTAGTAAGTGGTCTCACTAAATCGGGATTATGTCCCAGTGAATGAATATACGCTACCAGTTGTTGATGTTGTATCCATTTATTTGCCTTTTCTGTCCTTAATGTATTCAATTGAGGAACCTCCCCATCCACCAGGATTTGGGCCAGTCTTACCTCATCCTGTCCCTGCCAATCCAGTAAGTCCCTGGCCTCCAGTGCCAGCAGGAAGTCAGGGTTGGAAAACAAAAGGTATCATGGGCCCCACTTATGTTGAGAGTATTCCCTTTTTGACTAGTATATCCCAGACCTTCAAAGTTGAGAGAACCAAGGATGGCATATCCATAGCCTTGGGACGATTTGTTGGTGTGACCCACGGCATGGATCTCAACCTCAGGCCCAAGATATCCTCCTCTATTCCCACCCATTATTTAGACTTGATCTCGTGAAACTAGTCAACTATCCTGGTTAAATGAGTTGCCTGTATATATTTAGTAAAAATCTAGGAGGGCCAAACCCCCTTTTGTTTAGATCTAGTAAGTATATCTTGTTTAATTCGGGGAGGCTTGTGTTCCGAGATAAATACGCCTACTGCCATTTGCAACTTGCGGCAACAGGGGGACACACCGGGGTTGTCGGAAAAACATACAACAATTTTGGAAGTACATCCATTTTTATTACATTTATCCTACCCAACCAGGAAAAGGATTTTTTTTTCATATTTTTGGAGCGATTTTATTATCTTATCAAGAAAAGGGGCATAGTTGTATTCTATTATTTTCTCTATTTTTCAAGGTATATTTATCCCAAGGTACTTAAGAGCTGCTCATTGCCATTTGAAGTGAAAGGTTTTCTGAAGGTGAAGTTAGATTTTATTTGAAAGTGAGACATTTAAATCTTCAGTCTTATCATAATTCACTTTAAAGTTACTTACTACTCCGCACCGCTCAAATTCTTGAATAAGATTAGGAATAGTTATTGTATTAGTGATGTATAACAAAAGATTGTCTGCATATACTGACATTTTATATTTTTTTCCTTTTATTTTAATTTCATATTAGGGTTGTTTTGTATAGCTATAGTGAGATGTTCCATCACCAAGACATACAACATGGGGAAAGGGGACAGCCCTGTCGGGTCGCGTTTAAGACTGAAATTGGGCCCGAGAGGGTCCCATCCAACCGGACTTTTGCATGAGGCTTATGATATAATGCCATTATTTTCCCCAATATAGCGAGGACCAATACCCCACTGCTTCAAGGTTCCTTCCAGGAAGCCCCATCCCACCCTGTCAAACGCCTTTTCGGTGTCAACGGCCAGGAGCCAGGATGGAATGGAGCTCCTTTATGCATACTCGATCAGCGACCAAGTCTTCAGAGTATTATCTCTGGCCTCTCTCCCCCTTACAAATCCTACTTCATCTCAGTGGATATAAGCTGGAAAAATTGGGGTGAGACTCTCTGCTATAACCTTAGAAAAAAATTTGTAAGTCGATATTTGTGAGCGAAATAGGTCTACAATTCCCACAAATAGAATGATCCTTCTCCGGTTTAGGTATTAGGGAGATGTGGGCCTCCATACCCTGTACTGTAAAAGGGCAGGACACAAACTGCGTTGAAAGTTTTACATAATATGGGGCTTAAGATTTCTCCTAGCATTTTATAAAATTGTGTAGTAAAATCATCTGGTCCAGGACTTTTCCCCAAAGATGACTCATTGCTTGTTAAGGATGTAGCGGCCGGCTTTCCATCTCGCTCCTTAGCAACCAGCTATGTACAGTGAATTCCAAGCCAAAAAAAAAAAAAAAAACACAAATCGCAGGAGATACGGAGTACTAGCGTGTTGAATGGAGGTCCATTGAAGTCTATTACATGCAAAGTACATGCAGAGGCACAAAAAAGCATTGATCCACAGTATGGCTCTTTCCCGCAAATCGCCACTTATACTCAGCGCTCGCAGGGACAACATCAGGGGGCGGCGCACGCTCCCTGAGCAGGGCCACGGGTCGAGCGGACTGGATGTCTGTCGGCGACCCGCAATCGCCTGTCACAGAGCCAGACCGGGGAACCACCGATGTAAAACAGGCGACATGTCAGAGATCTAAGGATCCCTGTACTCAGAAACAGTTAGATCTCTGGCATCCCTGGCAGCCCAGCCCCCATACAGTTAGAACACACACACACACACAGAACACAGTTAACCCCTTCTCTGCCCCCCGTAGGTTAACCCCTTCCCTGCCAATGACATTTATACAGTAACCAATGGATATTTCAATTTCTGATTGCTGTATAAATGTCATTGGTCCCAAAAAAGGTATCAAAAATGTCCGCCCCAAATATCACAGTCCCCATAAAAAAAATCTGCCACCATTCTCACTACATTGGCGTACCACGGACGCCGAGGCCAGTCCAGGGCCACCAGGATCATCGAAATTTCCCTCCGCTGCCACCCTGCGCAATAGGCACGGGAGCATTTTGAAGGGGGATAGGCGTACAGAAGATGATACCGACTCCAAGGCGCCACGAGTGCGTCTGTGGCCACTGCCAATGGGTCACTTCTCCTGCACACAAAGGACTTTACCATGTGGTTGAACCGAGACGCCATGGAGGTCCACGTCTGGTGTGCCCCACTTATGGCAAATCTGGCTGAACACTTCTGGATGGAGAGACCATTCTCCCTGATCCAGCATCTGGTGACATAGGATGTCTGCCTGCCAATTTTCTACTTCTTCTTCTGGAATGTAGATGGCGGAGATTGCCGGAACGTGCAGTTCTGCCCAACGCAGGATGAGAGCTGCTTCTGTGGCCGCTGCCCCACTTATCGTTCCACCCTGATGGTTCACATATGCCACTACCGTGGCATTGTCCGACTGAACCCGAATCAGGAGCCCTTGTAGCCTCGCCGTCCAGTGGGATAGACAGAGTCTGATCGCTCTGAGCTCCAGCACACTGATCGGAAGGCGTGACTCCTGCGCCAACCAGCGACCCTGGTCGACAGAGAGCCCAGCACTCACCCCCAGCCCCAGGGACTGCAACTTGGCTGGGGGTAAGAACACCTTCGCCTGTTCCGTGTCCAGAATCAGACCCAGATATTCCAGGCGACAGGATGGGGTTAACGACGACTTCTGCAGGTTGATCAGCCAACCGAAGTCCTCTAACGAGGCCATGGTGATGGACACGCTCTCCTCCAGGGCAGAGGCAGACTCCGCTCTCATAAGCAAGTCGTCCAGGTAAGCCACCACCGCGATACCCCTCTGCCTCAGCAGGGCCAGCACTGGAGCCACCAGCTTGGTGAAGACCCGAGGAGACAAGGCCAGATCGAAGGGCAGAGCCACAAATTGGTAATGGAGATCTCCCACCACAAAACGCAGAAAGCGCTGGTGTCTGAGACAAATGGGAACATGGAGATACGCGTCCCTGATGTCCAGGGACGCCAGGAAGTCCCCCTGATGCAGGGCGGCCACGACCGAGCGGACCGATTCCATCCAGAATTTTCGCGCTTTCACATAAAGGTTTAGCGCCTTCAGGTCCAATACTGGACTTACCCCCCCACCACCTTTTTTGGGGACCACAAAGAGGTTCGAGTAAAAACCGCGGAACCTTTCTGACTGAGGCACCGCCATTATCACCCCCTGTGCCTGAACCGCCCCGAATAGGGCCTCCCGACGTTGATGCGGGAGTCTTAAGTTCGATGGGAAGAACCTGTCTGGGGGTAGAGTGCTAAACTCTATCCTGTACCCAGAGGACACCACTTCCTGCACCCACCGGTCGGAAATGCGGGCAGTCCACCTGTCTGCAAAACCCAGAAGATGTCCCCCCACCCGAGAGCCGGGTGGGGGCAACCCATCATGCAGAGGAGGGCTTATCCTCTGTCTTTTCGTTTTTACGTTGCCAGGGCCTCTTACTGGCCCCTGCAGCAGCCTTGCCGGCTCGCGGGCCCTTGCCCGCTGCCCCAGGGGCACGAAAAAACCTCTCACACAGTCAAACACACCACCGCCCCTCAGAACGCCAGGTAAACCGAGGAGGACTGCACCCACCGCCACCAGCACCCCCAGGAAGCCAGCTATACTTGCTGTTTGTTTTGCCCAGAAAACGTCCTGTGGACCGCCAGAGAGCCTGCGCCGTCAGCAGCAGCCAGCACTTGTCCCAGCATGGTGAAAGTAAGAAAAACGGCAGCAGCACATTTTTCACAGCCTGGAAGGGCTCCAATATGGCCGCTGAGACATCCACTAGAGGGCGAAGGGCTGCTGAACACGAGGCTCCAGCAAAATGGCCGCCAAGCATGGTACTGAAAAAACCCAGGGAAAATGGCCGAGGCTACGGCAAAATGGTGGCGATACGGCGCAAAATGGCGGCCTAGGCGAAGCGGGGTGCGGGGCGAGGAAGGAGCGAAGGGACCCAGGAGAGCACCAGCGACCCTCCTCAACCAGCGGCTACCGTGCATAAAATTACAAATCGCCCTGCGGCCCCCCCCCAGCGCCCCTAGGGGGGCAGAGTAGGCTCACTCGCCACTCCTGAAGGGCGCAGCGGGTAGCCACCCGGTCACAGACTTTTCTCCTCAGCTGGGGAGGAATGCTGCTGGCCCCAGACCCCTGGACCAGATCGAATCCAGACACTGGGCACAAGTGGGGATCACCCAGTGGCCACCCGCACTGAACGGGCACGATGCGGCGGGACCCACTAACATCCTGGGACTGGCTCGCATCGGATGGCCGTACTGGGGAAAGTACAGGGTCTTTGCAGAAACCCTCTATGCCCCAGTCGGCTTCTTGATAGTAGTCTTCAATTTACTTGGAAAATATTTAAAAAAAAAAGCAGAAGCAAAAAATTCTATCCGCAGGTCCCATAAGGGAGCCAGGTCAACTACTGAGCAGAGTAGGGGGATTATATGGGAAGAGAGGACAGCCCCCTGGGAGGGGCCAGCTTGCTTTCTTCTTTGCCTAGTTAACTCCTAATAGGATTGGCATATAACCCCACAAGTCAATGGAGAGCTGCGTCTGTCAGTGAACGTAGGAGAAATCCTTCCAGGGCTGAAGTAGTTAAAAACAATATCCTGCATTTCTGCGAAAAAGCATGAATAAATGCATTCATGTGAATGGAGCCTAAAGCTGTATACTAAGGATGGGCTCGGGCGTGACTGCAATTGCACGTGCCCGAGCCTGACAGGAAGTGAACCCTGCACTGCACTAATCACAGGCAGTCTCCCCGATGCTCGGCTGCAGGGATCAGGGAATGTTTTCTTGCCTGTAATTAGCGCAGTGCAGGGTTCACTTCCCGACAGGCTTAGGCACTTGCAAACACACCCGAGCCCAGCCTTACTGGATACACACTATACAATTTTCTTAAGATTTTTTATTTTTATTTTTTAATTAACAGCTTAGGTTTACTTTAACACAGCAATTAATAATGACAGTAAGCCATGAGCATTACAGAAATGCAAGAACCGTAGGTTGCATAAACGCCACTAAGTAGAGAACACTGCAGGTACACACTTAAAGCACTAGACACTTAACAACTTGCAACGACATGTTTTCCACTGTGCAGCACTGCAGACACGCAAGTGATATTATAGGCAAGCAACAAATGTATTGAATACCAGCTGACTGTTAGAAATGCCATTCAATAAAGACCTCCGCCCACACGTTTACCTGCTTATTCTTGCTGGCGAAGCAAGTCGGCTACAGGGTCTAACTGTTTAATGAGTAGCCATTCATTAGAAAGACAAGGAAATACAGAACCACCCCACTTCCTCTCTGTGCTTAGGACGCTTCTCTTCCTAGTGATCTCACCAGCCCCACCCCGTACCTTCGCCACTGGTTGGCTAAAGGTATAAAGCCCTCCATCTTCATTGGTTTATGTGTCGGTCAATTCATTTTTGGAGGAGGGATTCATGCTTTTGCGTAAGCCATGCTGTGGGTATTTAACCCTTTACCGTTCACACACTAGTTATTGAAAACTGAAGCGTGCACTTTAGCAAACTTACCAATTCGTTATACTGCTGATTTGTTAGACTTTGGTGCACTGAAACCTAAACGTGCTTTTTTGCTACTAAACTGTATGCAATTGTTTCTCTTTTTGGTCTGACGTACAAACCTTTATAAAAAGCTATATAACTAACAAGCATTTTATACTACACTAAAACGGACCATACATGTTAACCACTTAAGGACTGGAAGAATTTCCCATGTTAGGACCAGAGCACTTTTCGTGATTCGGCACTGCATCGCTTTAACTGACAATTGCGCAGTCGTGTGACGTTGTATCCAAACAAAATTTGCGTCCTTTTTCCCCCACAAATAGAGCTTTCTTTTGGTGGTATTTAATCACCTCTGCGTCATTTCTGATTACTGCTATAAACAAAAAAAGAGTGACAATTTTGCAAAAAAAAAAAAAAACAATATTTCTTACTTTTTGCTAAAATACAAATTCAAAAAAAAAATTAAAAAAACAAATTTATTCATCGGTTTTGGCCAATATATATTCTTCCTCATATTTGTGGTAAAAATCGCAGTTGGCGCTTATTGATTGGTTTGCACAAAATTCCCACGTTTACAAACCATGCAAATTAATTTGACGTTTTTTACAATTTTTTTTTTTTTTACTAGTAATGGCGGCAATCTGCGATTTTTATCTGGACTGTGATATTGCAGCAGACATGTCGGACATTTTTGGGACCAATGACATTTATACAGCAATCAAAAATTAAAATATCCACTGATTACTGTGTAAATGTCATTGGCAGGGAAGGGGTTAACTGTGTTCCCTAGGCGTGTTCTAACTGTGAGGGGGCTGGGCTGGCAGGGGCACCAGAGATCTAACTGATCAGTAGATCTCTGACATGCAGCCTGTCAGAACGGGGAACCGCTGTTTCTACATCGGCGGTTCCCAATTCTGGCTCTGAAACAGGGCATCACGAGTCACCAGTGAACATCGAGTCTGCCCAACCCGCGGCCCCACTCAGGGAGCATGCAGTGGGGACGCGTGCACCGCCGGTGGCGCACACTCATCCCATAGCCGCCTTGCACTAAAGTGACTAAAGATCAGTGTATGGCCAGTGTAACCTCTGCCGGCCGCACACATATATCCAGCCTCTCAGCGAGTGGGCTTTAACGCATAGAGGCCGTATATATTTGACCCATTGTAAACACGCGCTCTCAACACAGTCACCGGTGGGGACTGTAAAGCTCCTCATGCATACTCACTATCAGGAGCTTTCCAATCATGTGACAGCCAATCAGCGGTCACATGACCCGAATGCCCGCTTCCCAGCCTGCTGCCCAGCATCTAGAATTTCTTAACTACTTCCCTCCCGGCCTACAGACAAATGGCGGCCCAGCAGTGGCTTTGTTATCCTGAGTGAACGTCATATGATGTCCTCTCAGGAAGCGCCAATCGTGGGGCGCAATCTGTCACGGGTCATGTCTACAGGCCAATGACTGACATAATACCGGCTCGCTGCCAGTACCAAGTGACTGCCGTGATAAATCACAGCAGGTCACATGACAGTTTTACACAATGGATGGCTTCCTTTCATGCCATCCATTGTATACAACTGTGTTGCTAGCTGTTATTGCTCAATTTGATCACATGGTACAGGCAGAGCCAATCACAGACCATCTGTACCATGTGATTAGTTTTAATCAATCACAGCTAATCACAACGAAACTGAATGATTCAGTTTTGTATAGTAAAATGGGTCGGTAACAAACGGGCAAGTGCGGTACACAAGGAGCAGGCAAGCAGGTCGGGTACCGGCAGGGTCGTTAACAGGCAGGCAGCTGAGGTACAAGAGGGTCAGGCAGAAGCGTGGTCATAGACAGGCTGAGGGTCAGTGCAGGCAGGGTTCAACAGGGTCAGGCAAGCCGGGTCACAGATACAGGAAGTCCTTAGTAAACAAGCCACGGGAACACACTGGAAACGCTGTAGAACGGACAGCATCCGCTGCAGGGTGCTATCTGGCCAAATAGAGTGTTTTGGCACCATTGGCGCGCGCGATCGCGCACAGGCGCTCGCACAATGCACACGGGTGGCTGTAATGATCATTTTTCCTAACATTGCCCCCCCCCCAAGGGGCAGCCTGCGGATGCCCAAACGGGCTCTCTTGGTCGGGTTTCTTCTGCAGAATGTCCTGATCAAGGCTTCCGCAAGTAAATTCTCTTCAGGCTCCCAAGAGCTCTCTTTGGGCCCATAGCCCTTCCATTTGACCAGGTACTGGATGGTGCCACCTCTCCTCCTGCAATCCAGAATAGATCCCACCTCAAATTCCTCCATTCCGTCAACCAGTCCTGGTGCCGGTGGGCCTGTCTTCCGATCTGGGAAGGGGTCAGAGATCTTAGGCTTTAACACAGACACATGGAAGACAGGGTGGATGCGGAATGACTCAGGCAACTCTAGTTCATAGTCTACCTCGTTGACCTTCCGTATGATAGGTAAGGGTCCTATGAATCTTGGGCCAAGCTTCTTGGATGGGCATGCCAGTCTTAAATTGGATGGCCATAATTGACTGCCCGGTTCCAAGTTTAGTTCGCCACACCTCTTCTTGTCCTAGGTTTCTTTATTAACCGCCTGTGTTCGTGCCATTGTCTCCTGCAGGAGTTTGTTATTGGAGGTGAAGAAGTCCAATAGGTCAGTCACAGCTGGCACCGAACTCTCCGAGACAGGCATTGGACAAGAAGGCAGGATGGAATTGGCAAAAAATGGTGATTGCAGAGTGGCCCAGTGAACAGAGTTGTTGTATGCGAACTCAGCCAGCGGTAGGAGTGTAATCCAGTCATCCTGGGAGAAAGAAGAGAAGCAATGTAGGTACTGCTCCAGTGTTTGGTCGGTACGCTCTGTCTGGCCGTTCGTCTGGGGATGATAAGCGGAAGACAGGGACAGGCCAATCTCCAGAACTTGGATGTGTATTGCACTCCACAGTTGGACACCTCATCCGATGGTATCCTGTGTAGCCTGACAATCTCCTTAATAAATATTTTGGAAGTTTCTGCAGCAGAGGGTGAAAGTGGGCCATCTTGGAGAATCTGCCATGAAGATGGTAGAGCAGCCTTCAGAAGGGGGTAACTCAACAATAAAGTCCATGGATATGTGGCTCCAGGGCCTCTCCGGGACAGGTAATGGTTTAAGGAGGCCCCATGTCCGAGTCTTACTCCCCTTGCACCGGCTGCAGGTAGTGCATGATTCCACATAATGCTTATAGTCCTTTCCAATTCGGGACCACCAGAACGTGCGCTGTACTAACTCCAAAGTCTTGCGTACCCCCAAGTGCCCAGCGAGGCGACGGTCATGGCAGAGGTCCAAGACTGAGGTTCGTAGGTTCTCTGGTACGAAGATCTTGGTACCATGCCAGAGCAACCCATCCCTGAGCTGCAGGAAGATTCCCGGAAGGGGGTTTGGCCCCAGGGCAGCTTGCCGGATCTGTGACAGGACATCTTCTTATAAAAACAAGCAACTTCCTGGGGGCAGTATGGTGTCGGGAGATACTGAGGTTTCAGGCAAGTTGAACATGCGTGACAAGGAGACCGGTTTGGTGTTCTTCGACCCAGGCCTGTAGGTGATGTGGAAATTGAATCGAGCGAAGAATAACGCCCATCTGGCTTGGCGTGGTTTCAGTCTCTTGGCAATTCTCACGTACTCGAGGTTCCGGTGATCTGTATAGATGAGAACTGGATGCGCTGCTCCTTCTAAGAGGTACCGCCATTCCGCCAGTGCCGATTTAATGGCAAGGAGTTCACGGTCTCCTACATCATAGTTTCTCTCAGTGGAAGAAAGCTTGTGAGAGAAAACGCCACTGGGTGTAGCTGTTAGTAAAATAGCCTTGCCAGTGATTCTGGCCGTTTCCGCGGTGGTGCGCGCGCCTGTGCGCGCGCACGTCCCGGAAACTGCGCCAAACGGTGCCTATTTAAACCCTGGGACTCCTGCACTGAACTGCTGCTCGTTCTACAGCATTCCAGACTTGTGGGCCACAGCTCCCCCACCTGTTCCTGTGTTCATCTGTTTCCTGTTGACCCGGCTTGCCTTGACCTGTTGTCCGCTACCTGCGCCGACCCCGGCTATCCACGACCATCCGCTTGTCTACTCCTCTGTACCTCCGCTGCCCGCCCGTTAACGAACCTTTGCCTGAACTTGACGATCCGCCTGCCTAATCCTTTTGTACCTTTCTTCCTGCCTGTTGCCGACCCTGCCTGTACGACCATTCTTCTATCTGCACGACTTCCTGGAACCTCACTACAGCATCAGTGACCATCCAGCCCTCGTGCCATCCCGCACTCTTGGGCCTCTGTCTACATTACCAGGGGTCCTTGAATCGGGTGTGCAAGAGCAGTTGTTCCCTGCACAAGACAGACTCCACAGTCAGGTACGTAACAGTAGCAGCGCTTTAGTATCACGCCTTTGGGAGAGAATTGCCCCGACCGCCACCTTAGATGCATCAACTTCCAGAACATAGGGAAGAGCGGGATCCGAATGCTTAAGGATGGGTGCAGACGTGAATAGGTCTTTGAGCTTTTCAAAGGCGGTTTGTGCCTCAGGAGTCCAGTGGAATGGTATACCCTGTTTGGTCAAGTACGTGATGGGGTAGATGATGGAGGAGAACCCCTGGATAAACTTCCTATAGAAGTTTGTGAATCCTATGAAGAGCTGGATTCCTTTCTTGTCGGCTGGAGCTGGCCAGTCCAAGATAGCAGAAACTTTTTGAGGGTCCATTTTGATACCTCCGACAGAAATCATCAGTCCTAGAAACTGCATGCTTGGCTGCTCGAACTCGCACTTCTCCAGTTGGCGGAGGCGACCCAGTAACCGTTTGACATGAGAGCGATGGAGCTCCAGGGAAGGTGAAAAGATCAAAATATCATTGAGATAGGCGATGACAAAGAGGTTGAGGAAGTCCCTGAAGATATCGTTGATGAAATGCGGGGCATTGCACAGACCGAACGGCATTACTAAATACTCGTAATGACCGAAACGGGTACGAAAGGCCATCTTCCATTTATCACCTTCTCTGATCCGTACCAAGGTGTAAGCTCCCTGGGGGTCCAATTTAGTAAAAACGGTGGCAGTTCCCAGGCGCTGAAACAACTCCGGAACAAGTGAAAGTGGATAACGGTTTTTCACCGTAACTTTGAGTTCCTGGTAATCTATGCATGGGCGCAGGGAATGGTCTTTTTTCTCCACAAAAAAAATACCTGCCCCAGCTGGGGAAGTGGCTGGACGGATGAAGTCCTTGTTGAGGTTCTCATCAATATAGGATTTAAGAGTGCTGAGTTCCAGTTCTGTAAGCGGGTAAATCCTTCCGAATGGAATCTCTGCACCAGGGAGAAGCTCAATGGGACAGTCATAAGGTCTATGAGGAGGAAGGACCTCAGCCCCCTTTTTACTAAAAACATCCAAGAAAGCGTGGTAGATGCTGGGGACGACCTGATGGATCTCAGGCCCCTGGTCAGGGTCCATGGTTAGTAGGGTAGGATCCATTCCGGGGTTCTGGGGAAGACAGTGCTCGTGGCAGTACTGAAACTGGACTTTTCCAGAGGACCAGTCAATGGTGGGATTATGGGCCTGGAGCTAAGGCAGTTCAAGGATGACAGGGAAGATGAGAGAGGCAATAGCATCAAGTGTGAGAAGCTCTCGATGCCCTCCCAGCATCGTGGTGGCCAGGGGAGCGGCCTCCTGTGAGACCAGACTGGACTTTAGGGTTGTACTGTCAGCCAGGTGCACCGCCATCCTGCAGGTCTTGGGTCGCAGGGGGATCCCGTGTTGTACAGCAAAGGCTAAGTCCAGGAAGCAGCTGCACGCACCAGAGTCTATAATAGCATGGACGGTAACGGCTCCACCAGGGGACTGCAGAAACAGAGAGAGGGTGGAGGTGAGCCGCGTTGACAGGTACTGGTTGAGGAGAGGTAGCAAGGCATTTTTCCAACTTGGACAGGCAGGAGCGCACAAAGTGTCCCGGCTCTCCACAGTAGAGGCAGAGGCCTAGGTTTCTTTGGCGCTGTTTCTCTTCAGAGGTCAGCGCCGAATGCGCCACACCCCGCTGCTGGGGTTCTTGCTGCCTCTGAGGAGGAGAGGTGGGTATGGCGGAACCGGCTAGAGTGCCACTTGGAAGTCCCAAAGCCGGAGGTAGCATCCAAGAGGGTCGGAGGTTAACCTTGGTACTTTAGAAACATAGAAAAGTGACGGCAGAAAAAGACTGAGTAGTCCATCGAGTCTGCCCCTTTTTATTTATTTATTTTTTTGTTTTGTTTTTGTTTTTTTGGGGGTTTTTTTCCACATTAAACTTGTTGTCTGACTATAGATTTATGTTTATCCCAAGCATGTTTGAAGCCATTTACTGCTGACTGTCTCACAACCTCTGTTGGTAGTTTATTCCAATCATCAACCACCCTTTCAGTATAATAATACTTTCTAAGATTAGTTTTGAACTTCCCTTAAGTTAGTTTGAGGTCATGTCCCCGTGTTCTTGATCTTGGTTTCATATTGAAAAGACTGCCCTCCTGAACCTCATTCACCCCCTTGATGTATTTAAAGGTTTCAATCCTGTCTCCCCTCTCCCTTCTTTCCTGCAGACTGTACATATTAAGTTTCTGAAGTCGCTCTTGATATGTTTTATCTCCCAGACCTTTCACCATTTTTGTTACCCGTCTCTGAACTCGTTCTATCTTATCAATATCTTTTCGTAAGTGAGGTCTCCAGAACTGGACACAGTATTCTAAGTGAGGTCTCACTAAAGATCTATATAGCGGAATCAGAACCTCCTTCCTCCTGCTGGTGATCCCTATACTGATACATCCCAGAATTCTATTTGCTTTTCCCACTGCCTGGTCACACTGTTTGCTCATTTTGCAATCATCTGAAATAAGCACCCCCAAATGTTTTTCTTCTGTAGTGCTGGCTAACACTGTACCCCCAATGCTGTACTCTCTAAGGGGATTCTTTTTCCCTAGATGCATTATTTTACATTAATACTGAACTGCAGTCTCCATTGCTTTGACCAAAAACAGCAAGACCGCCAAGGCCTCACAGCAGCACCCGCCTGCTGCATCATCTTCCCAATACCATCGCCAAAGTCGGTGAGTGAACCGGACCCCCCCGCCCTCCCCGGGCTCCTCAGGATCCAGAAGGGGGGGACCTGACGTAGCAGACCTATTAGATGATGGGGAGCTTAAACGCCATATCTGGCCCCTCCCTACCAGAGAAGACCTTGAGCGCTTTATGGCGAGGATAGAACGGGCCTTTAGGGAGGACATCACCCAGCTAAAAGGCAGACACCTCACAAATAGGGGACAGGCTGAATACACTGGAGCAGAGGGTGGAGGATGTTCTGCCAGCCGTCTCGGCTCTCTAGGCCCGCTGCACAGCCCAGGACCATCGCATAGAAACCCTGCTCTCCCATTTAGACGACATGGAGAACCGCAGCAGACGGGCAAACATCAGGATCCGAGGCCTCCCTGAGGCAACTGCCCCTAGAGACATTGTCCCTACGTTAACGGACATCTTTAGGAAGATCCTGGACTTGCCACCCACAGCTCCCATAGAGATTGACCAGGCGCACCGGGCGTTGCGGCCTCCGTCCCAGGACATGGAGAACCCCCGGGACATTATATGCAAGCTCCACAAATTTACACTCAAGGACCGTATAATGCAGGTAATGCACAAGAAGCCTTTTTTTTTATTTCGATGGGGCATGTCTCACTTTTTATCAGGACATCTCTAGACGCACCCTTATGCAGCGTAGAGCACTGAGGCCCCTGCTAGAATCATTACAGCGGGCAGGATTGACATACCGCTGGGGCTTCCCGTTCTATCTTCAGGCATCCAGGGATGGCATTCAGGCTACGCTGCCTACCAAGGACGATCTTCCCCAATTCCTGACGATTCTTGGCTTAGACCAGGTGGACTTTCCGGATTGGAGATTTAACCCCGGTCTGCCTGATGTACCACCATCCCAACCTTGGATACCGGTTAGCCGCAGGAGCCGTAAACATAACCGGCAGCGACCCCCCTTCGGAGTCCTCAGTTGACCCCTCTTTCCTGCACACCTGAAGGATCACCCGCCTGCTCTGTCTGTACTAACTCAGTTTGCTGTGGTTTGGGGATTCACATATGGGACCTCAGGAGCCCCGTTCCCGTCTTGTACTTGACTATGCTTATTTTCGCCACTGGCAGCTGCAGAACTGTACGTTACTGGGGGCCCAGGTTGACTCTAGCTAGTGACCCCCAACTGAATTGATGCTCGATGGCCTAAGGGCCTTTAGATATCCTGCAGCTGGCCTGGCCACCTAATACGAGGTGTCCCGCTGGAACCCCCCCATTTGCTGAGAACCCCTTCCTCCTTACAGGTGACTGTGTGGCGTTAGACATTTGCACATTCTCCCCCCTTGCTAACATCTGAGCAATGCAGATAGCGTGCGCGGTGACCGGAGGACCCCACCTGATTCGCACGATGGCTCACGTTCCCCACGTAGGCCATACCCTCAGTTGTACATCCCCCACTGGCAGGGCCATCTTAATAGGATTATGGGCCCCTGGGCAAAGTAAGGCACCGGGGCCCCTTCAAGCCTGCCCCAATTTTCGCACCTACTCCCCAGAATAAGCCCACGTTCACGATATCCTATTTTGGTCTCGGTGGTTCGACCTCGGCTGACTGACTCGGGGACAAAGACGTGATGAAAACCACCGCTAAACTTTCTATAGACGCGTACTTGGGCGTGTATACAGATATTTTAGCAGGGGCTTCAGCCCGACTTTACGCCTAAAATTTGGGCGGGAGTCACACTTGCACCCGAATAAGACCCCTCATCCACGCTTTTAACCCCGTCCGAACTTCCCCGGGGCCACGGAATGAAACGGGTCCCCGGGTATTAG
>BLSH010098275.1:21167-39561 GCA_018402905.1 Glandirana rugosa | reverse complement strand
CTGCCAAGCTGGCCAACCTGGGCATCCGGAGGCTGCCCCTGGGGGGGGGGGCAGTGTTAGGAAAGGATTGCCTGGCCCTTCTCCTGGACTCTTTTGCCGGCTTTTGCCGTTCGCGCGTTCACGCGTTTGCGCCAGAAACGGTGCCAAATGGCCCCATTTAAGCTGCCTGCACCTGTCAGCAGGTGCTGTCTGTTCTACAGCGTCTGAGTACTTGTGAGCCCCAGCTCTGCTACCTGATACCTGTTCCTGTATTGTTTCCTGTCTCTGTGATTGTGTTGTCCTGACCTGCTATCTGTCTGCCTGCACCGACCCCGGCTATCCATGACCATCCGCTTGCCTGACCCCTTGTACTGTGTCGCCAGCCCGTTTACGAACTCTGCTTGGACTTTGACCATTCTCTGCCTGACCCTTTTGTACCTTGCCTGCCTGCCAATTGCCGACCCAGCCTGTACGACCATCCATCTGCCTGCACGACCACCAGTCACCAGATAGGGGTATACAGGGTCCCAGATAGGGTATACAGGGTCCTAGATAGGGGCTCGCGGCGCCCCCTGAAGTCGGGACAAGTCCCGCACTTACCCCATCTAATAGGCAGGCTGGCAGTGTGCAGAGATCGGCTTGCGGAGAGCGGGCTGACAGTGTGCAGAGGCAGCGCTTGCGGAGAGCATGCTGACAGTGTGCAGAGGCAATGCTTGCGGTAAACAGGCAGGAACCTGGCTGGCAGTGGACTGCCCTCCTCTCCTTGTGGACGGTCTGTGGAAGTCCTGGCGGAGTGCTGCGCCTGCATGAGTAATCACTCAGCCAGCACATCCGCCATACTCCCGCCCCCGCCCACAGCATCCAGTGACAGAGAGTCATGGGCTCTGATGGCTCAAGGGCAGCCAATCAGACTTTTTCTATGTACACAAAAGGCCTATTTTTCTCAAATATTGTTCACAAATCTGTCTAAATCTGTGTTAGTGAGCACTTCTCCTTTGCCGAGATAACCCATCCACCTCACAGGTGTGGCATATCAAGATGCTGATTTGACAGCATGATTATTGCACAGGTGTGCCTTAGGCTGGCCACAATAAAAGGCCACTCTAAAGTGTGGAGTTTTATCAAACAGCACAATGCCACAAGATGTTTTGAGGGAGCATGGAATTGGCATGCTGACTGCAGGAATGTCCACCAGAGCTGTTGCCCTTGAATTGAATGTTCATTTCTCTACTATAATCCGTCTCCAAAGGCAGTTCAGAGAATTTGGTAGTACCTCACAACCGCAGAACATGTGTAATCACACTAGCCCAGGACCTCCACTTCCAGAATCTTCACCTCCAAGATTGTCTGAGACAACCACCTAGACAGCTGCTGCAACAATCGGCTTGCATAACCAAAGAATTTCTGCACAAACTGTCACAAACCATCTCAGGGAAGCTCGTCTGCATGCTCATCGTCCTCATCGGAATCTTGCCCTGAGTGCAGTTTGTCGTCGTAACCAACTTGTGTGTGAGTCTGTTCAGCGCACACACATAGTCTTTTATGACTGACCAATTGGCTCACTACTTGCTGCCAGCTGACAGCAAGGAGCTGAGGTTAAAAATAAAAGAAGAAAAGTCAATATACCGGCGCCTCGTGCAGGGGGGCAGGGCTGCCTTTTTTTTTTCTTTTTGTCAGCAGTGGGAGGATGTGTCCAAGCGCCCCTTATACACCATCGGCCGCTGAGTAGCTGGGTTCAGTAATCAGGTGAAGAAAGAGAGAGAAAGAAGGGTTGTTTAGACGCCAGGCGGTCCTAGCAACCAGCAATTTGACTGGGGGATAATGGGTAGCATGAACTGGGAAGCAGGTCTTTGGATGGTACAGCAAACAGAGGATTTTGAGCTAGCCATGATGCGGCCCCAATGCGCAGGCAGCACGGGTTACAAACTCCCTAGAAAGCAGCTTTTCAGAGCAGCCCAGGGGGAGAGCTGCCATTTGTAGGACACCGCTTCCATGGGCGGTACAGACTGGGGGTCTGAGAGTCCCTGTCTGCCCACTATAGCAAGCATGAATGAGTAGGTACACTTTAACTCCTTGGGATAAGTGGAGAGTATGCCCACATCCCTAAACGCGAATTAGAAAAGAAAACCCTCTGGCAGGACTTTAGAAGGCATAAATTCCACTGGAAAATTGATTACAAAATAGTGTAAAATTCCATAGTTTATTACAAAAGTTAAAAGAGTGGGGGGGGGGGGAGATGGGGTGGGGTTTATATAAACCCAATGTACAAGAAAACAACAGTACGTTAAAATGCAAAAAGTACCTATATGGCAGAGCCACTTCTTTACTGCACTACTGTAGTATTGAAACAGAGTGCTACCCAACGCGTTTCAAGATCATGCGTTGTTCCTCTTCATCAGGGGAAAGTGGTCATTTTACTCATTAGTATCGTTCAAAAAAAGATTTGCATAATGTAAATACAGGTTCTCATATAGGACTAGTGCAGGTTTAAAGCAGGAGGGGGGGCAAAGGTGTCTGGACCTACAGGGAGAAAGACGTGCTAGAAGGGAGCTTTGGGATACCACAACACAATCCCTATCCATCCAGGCTTCTAAGAGCCCATCGAGCAACAAAAACCAGCATAGAGTGCCCTCCTCACTCCCTGCTTGGCACAGAGCTCTGAATTAAGCAGTTTGGCCATCCATCCATGGAACGATTAAGGCCCCTACAGCACCTACCACCACACAGCCGCTGCCATGTTTCTAGGCCCCAGCCCGATCAACACAAATTGAAGCAGCTCCATCCACTGCCCTGGAGTGAGGGACTGACTGCTACATCTTCCCTTCTCAGTCCCAGGCATCACCGCCGCAGCACAAGGGCTACATCATTGAAGACTAACAAAGGATGAAGCCGGAGAGGAGCAGAGGAGCCCCGCGATCTCCACTTTCATCCCCTTCTATCCTTCACATCCACAGGGCTGGTGAGTGTTAAAACCTCCCTACTTAGACAATCGGAGGGCATCCAGCCCCAGGAGAGAGGGGTAAGCTACCCCAACGCGCCATCTCTGCTCCTCACCTCACAAGCTACATTTTGAGCCCTGTATTGGGCGGATTTGCGGCCGGCTCCTGCACGCCTGAAAATCGAGGCCGCGGCTTTTGCGGTCTACCGATGCCGGATCACACAGCACAGTCCCGGGAGCCCTAATCCTCCATCCTCCTACCTGCCACCACTTAACACCCTCCTGGGCCCCTCCCAGGCAGAAATTACCGGGGGGGAGAGGCAGGAGAGGGGAGAAAAATGGAAGCAAACAGAAAGAGTGGAGCGCGGCCTAGCAACGGCGCTGTGAAGACGCTCTTTTAGGAGCTCTGCTGAGACGGGACCGAGACATCTATCTCAGGCTTGGTTTCGGAGCATTTATCGCAAACTCCCGCACACCTCCGGGGAACCAAGGGGTCCAGAGATAACCCAGTATTTTCTAAGGAACCACGGCCTCCCCTCCCCGGCCCCCCAGGCCAAGATGGCACCGCCACGTACAAACGTATCCGGAGCCACAGCCTTCGCTAGCAAGAAGAACACACACAGTCAGACCCTGGCACCAAGTTGCAGGGAGACGAACACTTACGGCCGCTGAGACCGGTCTCTCCTATCAACTCTCCTGAGCTGCCGCTGGAGGACCTCTGGGACGCTCCTATCTGGGACGGAGAGCCTTGTGGACAGCTTAATCAGGGACCTGGTCGCCTCCTTACCCACCAGGCAAGACTTACAGGCGATGGCTTCTTCTATCTTGAATGCCCTCACTAAGGTGCTGCATGACCTGCGCAAGCAGATGGACATAGTGGAAGAGCGGGTAGCTGAACTAGAGACCTCTGCCAACACCACGGAAGCCCGGCTCTCAGCCCTGGAGTCGGATCAGCAGGCCTTCCGCTGCCACCTCATAGACGTTCAACTCCGCATAGACGACGGGGAGAACCGCAATCGACGGAACAATATATGCCTCTGGGGCATCCCAGAGGCAACCAGGGGGCCGGACCTCAGAGCTACAATGACGGCCATCCTGAACCAGTATCTAGACAAACCTCCCACCACGGACATAGAGCTGGACAGGGTCCATAGGGTACCGGGCGCCCGTACCTCCTCACAGGGCACGGATGCATCCAACCAGCCCAGGGATGTCCTCTGCAGGATCCACTTCTTTAACATCAAAGAAGACATTGTCAGGCAAGCCTGGACGAAGAGGTCGTTAGACTTTGATGGGGTTAGTATTCGGATCTAGCCAGATATCTCCCACCAGAACCGTGTCATGCGGGGTCTCCTGCACCCACTTCTCGATCTGTTGCGAGAACCGGAGGCTACCTATCGGTGGGGGCACCCCTTCCACCTGATCGTGAAGAAGGAGGGTGAGGAATTCTTCCTTCGTTCCCTGGAGCAGCTGCCTGACCTTTTCCATTTTATCCACAAGCCGGCCATTGAGGTACCCAACTGGCACGATTTCCTCCTCAATCAGGGGATGGCGCCGCCTCCCCGGCCTCGGCCTCAGCGACAGCAGCGGCCCCGGTCCAGAGTCCGAAGCAGAGAGACCTCTAGGCAGCGACCTACCACTTCGAAAGCCTGATGGACCTGATCACCAGAGATCCCGGTAAGACTAAGTTGTTCTGTTAACTCCTCAGGCCTTTCCCCTGGCTCTTACCTTGCCCCTGCCGGCCACTGTGTGACTGTTCCTCCTTCCCAGATGGCCATCTGCCATGACCTTTCCCGGTCAGGCCCCTCGGTCATGGCCGACGTCTAACCCGCAGTAGGGATGACCGGGACACGATGGCTTGCCCCTCCTCACTTCACCCACCCTTGCCGGGAATGTTGATTGTCAACCGAGAGACTTGACACCGCCATAGACTGATGATCCCGGCCTTGCCTTTCCTCCCCCCATCTCGGCTCCCAATTGGGGCCCCGAGCTGCTCCCTGATTGTGTGAAAGCTTGGAGAAAGCTTGGAGAAGGACCTCCCCCTCTGTTGGCTTGCGGGGCTCCTTGCCACGCTCGATCCTCGGGGTCTCCCCCTGCCCTGGCACGGATCTAGACTCATCCATGCAGCGACTGTTGCTCCATAAACTCCTGGCGGATAGCACCTCTCATATCTGGGACTGTCCCTGAACTGACATCGCCTGGATGCCCGGGTCGGGCACCTCCACAGTGCCCCGGGATGCCCTGCCTGGCCGATCTAGGTTTGCTGGGCTCTCGGGGTGTTTTGTTGTATGCAGGGGGGTGCTCTGCCTGGGCGGGGCCCGGCGGGCAGGGCAGGGTCCTGTGCGGCGCCTCGCCCCCTCTGTGCCTTCCCCGGTTGGGGGGTGCTGCGGGGGGCTGGGGTGTGGCATGGGAGCTCCGCAGCTGGCCGTGGGGTCGTGTCTAGAGGGGCTTTGACCGGGCAGCCGTGTAGAGCTCCAGTTTGCACTGTTTTATGTAGTAGGGTGGTGGGGTACCCGGCTGGCTCCCTATTGGGGCCTGCCGGGTATAGAGGGTGATTGTGTATTGTCAATAGGGTGCCATTGTCTGTACAGTCTGGGATGTCTGATGCTGTCCTGGGGGGGCCCTGGAGTGGATGGGAGAGGGTGCCCCTTCCCCCTCCATTGTGGGGGGTGTAGCTTGGCGGCCTGCTGCGGGTCATGTGGCTGCCTCCTCAGGGTGGCCGCCCTCCTGGGCGCTGTGGCGGGTGGCCGGAAGACCTGGGTTGCTCCTCCTCCCTCTCCCCTTCATGTCCCCACAGGCGGATGGGCTCTGGGATTGTATGTACCACATTACGTGTTCTATTTAATTTGATAGTTTGTTTACGGGGATGTCTGTTCTTCCTTAAGTCTTCCGGGTCTAAGAATGTTAGAATTTAATGTTCATGGCTAATTTTAAGCTGCCAATCCTAATGTCTTATGGGTGGTGTTACATATTCCCCCGTTTTTTGTATACTCTCTGCCCCCCCTTTTTTTTTTTTTTTTTGGCTCCATTTCTAGGTTTAGTAGATCATGGGTCTCAATGGTCCCTACTCTCTAGCATCTCCGATCCCTTTCTGTTTCCTTGTTAAGTTGCGACTTCCAATCCGTCGTGAGGGGAGGTGTAACTTGCACCCCACCCACTCCCCCATTAGGGCAAGGACCGGGATATCTGCCCACGGGCGGTACCGGTACACCAAGGCAATTAGCCTTTGCTTTGGATTTTCCCCTTTCCTTCCGTTTGTGATCCGCTCTCCCTTCCCTCTCAGTTTCTGTTGTTTCACTTGTCTGTTCTTCCCTCTTTTTCTTTCTATGCCTCTTCTTCCCCTCCCTGTAAGGTTTTCTGGGGATCCTCTCCCCCCCCTCACCTGCTTGTGACTTCCCTCTTCTTGTTTTCTCCCCCCATCTCCATTTCTTTGCGTGAGCCTCCTGTCTGGGGATACCTCTGCTGCACCTGGTTTTCTGGCTCCACACTATAGTGCCACACCCATGGGTCTCCTTAAGTTCTCCTCCCTCAACATCTGAGGGCTCAATACGTCAGAAAAGCGGTCTCAGCTCTTATCATTCCTGAAAAAGGAGGGGTCGCAGGTGGCCTTTCTTCAGGAAACCCACTTCAGGGGTGATCACATACCCAGGCTAACGAATAGAGCCTTCCCCACAGTATATCACAGCGTTTCCCCCATCTCCAAAGCTAAGGGGGTTAGCATTCTTGTGGCTAGCTCAGTTTCCTGGGTGCTGGAAGCGCAAAAGATAGATCCCCTAGGCCGTTATCTTTTTATCCGTGGTTGGATGTTCGGGGTCCGGGTCACCCTTGCCAACTTATATTTTCCTAACAAGGACCATGCACAATTTCTGTGTAAGCTCCTCCCTGAACTTCTAGACTTTTCGGATGGTCTCCTGCTGTTCGGGGTGACCTGAACTTCGCCATGGAACCTCTGCTTGACGTTTCAAGAGGCGCAACCCACCTCTCCTACTCTTGCCTTCGAAGGATCAAATCTGACCTCCACTCCCTTCATCTGGTCGACCCCTGGCGGATTCAGCACCCCCAAGACCGCGATTACTCTTTCTTCTCCCAGGTGCACCACTCATACTCCAGGCTGGATTACCTCCTTATCCTTCATCAAGAACTCGTGAGAGTGGTGGACTCCTCCATCGGTATCATATCACTCTCAGACCATGCCCCAATCCACCTCACCTTGCAGTTCGACCAATTGGTACGTCCCCCGCCAAACTGGAAGCTCAATGAGGCTCTCCTCCAATCTGAGGAGATCCGCATGGATGTCCTCAAAGCTCTTGGAGAATACTTCTCCCTAAACAACGACTCGGTCAGTAACCCCTTGGTAGTCTGGGAGGCACAGACGGTGGTGCGCGGGATACTGATTAAATGGGGCGCCCGCCGTAAATGGGAACGATCACAGCAGGTGGAAGAGCTCTGCCTGCACATATGTACCCTTGAGCGCCTGCACAAGGAGTCCCTGGCTCGTTCCACCCTTCAGGACCTCCTGAAGGCTCGGGAGGATCTTCGCACACTCCTGTTCCAACAGACTATGCAGAAACTGGCATGGGCACGGAGGGCGATGTTCGAGTTCTCAAACAAACCAGGTACCCTCCTGGCTAGGGCACTCCGGGGTCCTCGAACTAGAACCTACATCCCTAGCGTACTCACTGCCTCGGGCCAGAAACTATCCGTGTCCTCCGACATAGCGGGAGAATTCCACTCCTTTTTCAAAGGGCTCTATAACATAGGCGACCCTCTTGCCTCGGGTCACCCCGGGGAGGAGGAGGCCCCTGCACGTACTTACCTGCTCTCCTCCGGGATGCCATCCCTGGACCCCGCGGCCTGGGAGAGCCTCGAGCAGCCTATCACACCTGAGGAGGTGGGGGCTGCCTTGGCGGAAGCCAAGCCAAGAAAGGCCCCGGGCCCGGATGGTCTAACCCCCTCGTACTATAGGGCCTTCTATGAGGCGCTCTTGGGGCCCATGGTCAAGGCATTTAGTGCCCTCACAGATGGCCACCGCTTCCCCGTGGACTCCCTGAGAGCTCACATCTCGCTCATCCCGAAGGAGGGGAAGGACTCGCAGAGTTGTGGGAGTTATAGGCCAATCGCCCTTCTAAATACTGACCTGAAGCTGTTTGCTAAGGTCCTGGCGAGAAGGTTTCTACCGCACATTCCGGGTCTGATTCACCGGGACCAGGCGGGGTTTGTCCCCCTGCGGGAGGCAAGAGACAACACTATTCAGGTGCTGAACCTAATCCATGCAGCGCGGGCGAAGGCCTCTCCTTTTGATTTCCACTGACGCGGAGAAGGCATTTGACCGGGTCAGCTGGTCCTTCCTGTGTGCCACATTAGAACATATCGGCCTCCAAGCATCCATGCTTGAGTGGATCCTATCCCTATACTCCACACCATCAGCAGCGGTTAAGGTCAATGAGACCCGGTCAGCCTTCTTTGACATCCGAAATGGCACCAGACAGGGATGTCCACTGTCCCCTTTGATCAACATCCTAACCCTGGAACCTCTTCTGTGTAGAGTGAGGGCGGACCCAACAGTGGTGGGTTATTCTAGACACGCTGGCGCACATAAGGTGGCCGCATTTGCGGACGACCTTATCTTCTTTCTGTCTAGCCCACACACATCTCTCCCCAGGGTCCTCCAGTTACTGCACGAATATGGCTCCCTCTCTAACTTTCAAATTAACCTATCAAAGTCCTCAGTGCTTAACATAACTGTAGACTAGGACGTGGTCGGTCGGCTTAGGCTGAAATACCCCCTGCGCTGGGCAAGCCAGTCTATTCGTTACCTGGGAGTGGACATCACATCGGACGTTGGAGCACTCTATTACGTCCCCCTCCTGGCTCATCTTAAAACGGAATTATTGTGTTGGCACTCTCTTACACACACAGTTTGGCTGGTGCAGCGCTCTGAAGATGACCTCCCCCCCGAAGGTACTATATGTCTTGCAGGCCCTCCCTATCCACCTCCCGCCTGTCAAACAACTAGACGCTATGTTTCGGGAATTTATATGGTCCCACAGACGGCCTCGTATCAGCCTTCCCCTGCTCCACCTGGCCAAACGCCAGGGCGGTGTGGGCCTTCCAGATATGAAAGCCTACTATAGGGCAGCACACCTGGCCAGACTGGTGGACTGGTTCTGCCATGCGGAGGAAAAGCACTGGGTGGCATTGGAGATGGAGGACTCCGCGAATACGGCAAGAAGCTGGCCGTGGATCTCCTCCCCTCTCCCGAGGTCCATCTTGGATCACCCGACTTTGGGAGGTACCCTGGCGGTGGTGAGGGAAGCCTTCCGGCGCACCGAGTTATCACCCTCCCCCTCCCCCATGATCCCGATCCTGGGTAATCCGGAATTCGAACCAGGCCTCGTTGACGCTACCTTCCAACGCCTCCGGGAGAATGGACGGCTATACGTCGCGGACTTTCTGCGCACGGATGGGACCCTCGCCCTGATTGCAGGGGAGGGGGCTACGCCCCCCCTGGACTTTCTCCGCAGCCTCCAGCTACGTGCCTTTCTGTGCAAACAGAGCCAGGTCAAGGGTGGCACTAGGTCCCTCACAGTCCTGGAGGACATATGCCGCCGGGGTGAGCCTATCTGCCATAGTCTATCTCTGATGTACTCTTCCCTTACCGCACCTCCGGAGGGCTTTGGGATGACATGGGCATCCAATTTGCAGACTCCCAAGTCTGGGAGGAAATACTGCGTTTTGCACACAAATCTTCCATTGCCACCAAGATCCAGGAGACAAGTTACAAAATCTTAACCAGGTGGTACAGAGTGCCTTCGACTCTGCACCGTCTATTCCTGTAGGCTTCTAGCCTGTGCTAGCGCTGTTGTAGGGAGGAAGGCATGATGCTCCACATTTTCTGGAACTGCCCCAGGCTACAGCCCTTCTGGCGGGGGGTGACCCGTACCATTAAACACCTGATGAGGGTGGATTTGGAGGACAAGCCGGCTGCTTGTCTACTTTATCTCTCGGAGCGGCCCATCAAAAAATATAAATCTTCACTTACCATCCACCTCCTGAATGTGGCCAAATCCTGCGTCCCTCTCTGCTGGAAGTCAGAACACCCTCCTTCGTTGTCCCTGTGGTTCTCCAAGGTAAACGAACTGAGAGATATGGAGGAACTCACCGCTACTCTGCACAATAGGGAGGAGACTTTCCGTGAGACCTGGAGACCGTGGCAATATTTTGTTTACACAGATGCTTATCGCGAGGAGCTTGCACATAAGGACTGACAACACCCGTTCAGGCGGGGGTCCCGAACACGGCCCACGCATTCCCTACTCCCCCGTGTATCCTGTTTTTGTCCCTTTCCACCTTATGCTATCTCTTTATCCTGCTCTCTCCAACCCTTTGTTTCTTGGGCTCTGCCCACCCCCTCTCCTCCCTGTCCTCTTTCCCCTTTCTTTTTTATTTTTTGGGTCTCAATCGGCGCCAGTCTTGTCAAATGGTAGGGGGTTGTCCCCAGACGCTGCTACACCGGGCCAACATTCCACTGTCCCCCCCCCCCTTTTTTTTTTTAATTATTAAATATCTATATACTTGGTCTAGAGAAAGGTCTCTCAACGAGAAGATGATCGTTTGAGACCTATGACCCCCCTCTCTCCATTAACTTGTTGAGTTTCTTCTTTTCTATTCAAAATGTAAAAAGCTATATGACGGGGCGAAAGGATTGTGAGCTCTGCTACAAACCGTTCCCGTGGAGGAGGGAGCGACCGGAATACAAGATACGACCTTTTACAGGCCCAGGGGCACATAGTCTTGGGGCCCATCCACGAGCAGTCCGGTCGACCCCCCCTCCTCGGGCATACTGTAGAGCCACTGTACTTTTGAAGGGATGTGGCACACTTCTGTTTTGTACTGTACCGTTATATATGTCATACACTGTATTTACCACTGTTTATACACTGTACCTTTCGTAAGAGATAAAGGAATTACAAAAAAAAAAAAGCAGGAGGGAAAAATGCTGCTGCAACTGGCTTCGGGTCATCCATATAGGCGGAGGGCAACAGCCGGTCCCATGCATTACCACCAGAGCGGGGGGGGGGGCTAAAGGGCGACCAGCTTCCAGAGCGCCCACCAAAAAGAGGCTACCTGGCTGTGTGAATCAGCCCTTGCTACCTGGGATGGGTGTATGAATATGGTGAGGGAAATTGAAAGATCAAGCCATATAATGGGAGCGGGTGCCTATGTCTGTGGAATGTTCAGTTGATTTTGTCCAAAGGTCAAGGGAGACCGCATGTATGAATTGTAAATTCAATACGTCCACAGGTTAAGGAAAAGGATTGTGTAGTGGGTGTCACAAGTGCCCCTACAAGATCTTTAAATGTGCAGCCCGCTCCTCCAGCCAGCCGTCATGAAGCAGACAGCAGGTCTCCCTTGACCATTGGACAAAATCAACTGGACATTCCACAGACATAGGCACCTGCTCTCAATATACTTGTTTATTCACCTACGGCTTGATCTTTCAATTTCCCTCACCATATTCATACACCCATCCCAGGCAACAAGAGCTGTGTTAGGAAAAGTCTGCCTGTTTCAGTGTATCTCCCGGAAACGGCGCCAACTTTCTGCTCCTGTCAGCGAGTGCTGTCCGTTCTACAGCGTCTGAGTACCTGTGAGCATCAGCTCTTTTCCTGTGACCTGTTCCTGTGTCTGTTCCTGTTTCCCTGATCCAACCGCTGATTGTCTGCCTGCACCGACCCCGGCTATCCACGACCAGCCGATTGCCTGACCCCTACCTGACCGACTACCTGGACATCTTCGTCATAATCTACAGTACCTGGATGACATTTTAATTTTCTCTTCATCTCTGGAAGAGCACCGCCAGCATGTCAGCTGTGTCCTTAGTCGATTACAGCAACACAGACTTTATGCTAAAGCCGAGAAATGTGCCTTTGAGCGCTCAAGCATCCCCTTTCTTGGACTGATCCTACCTGTCACAGGGGTTACCATGGACCCTCAGAAGGTCACCGCTATTTTAGACTGGCCGGCACCTGTGGATAAGAAAGGGGTAAAACGATTCATCGGATTTGCTAATTTTTACAGGCGGTTCATTAAGGGATTCTCGGCAATTATCGCACCCATCACTCAGCAGGTCAGCGATTCCACTGGTCACCTGAGGCACAAGACGCCTTCTGTGCCCTGAAGAAACTGTTCACCACAGCACCTATTCTAAAGCACCCGGATGCAACCCAGCCTTATGTCCTGGAAGTAGATGCCTCGGAGACGCCTGTGGGAGCGGTCCTTTCACAGAGATGGGGAGCGAAGGCACTCCTCCATCCGGTAGCCTTCTTCCCTCGCAAGCTCTCTGCTCCTGAGAGGAATTATGATGTCGGGGACAGGGAGTTATTGGCCATCAAAGCCGTGCTACCTACTGGAGGGTGCCCAGCATCCCATCTTGATATATACAGACCACAAAAATGTGGAGTACCTCCGCACAGCCAAAAGACTCAGACCCCGCCAAGCCCACTGGGCGCTGTTCTTCTCCAGATTCCAGTTTCATCTGACATACCGCCCAGGTGCTAAGAACAGTAAACCCGATGCGCTATTGCGCATGTATTCAGAACCTGGAACACCTGCTCCTCCAGACACCATCCTCTAACCTAGGAATTTCCTGCTCACTCAGGACGATTTGCTCTCGCAGATCCGGAGATCTTCTGCCAGCTCACCAGCATCACCTGGCCAAGGGCTGACCTGGTAGGATGGTCTCTGGTGGCATCACAACCAAATTTATGTCCCCAAGGAACTACGTCCTGTCGTTCTCAGATTTCACCACGACCACAAAATCGCTGGGCACTTTGGCACCCAGAAAACCTCTGAACTGGTGCTACGCTCTTTAAGGTGGCCACTGCTGTCTGAAGATTGTCTGGCTTATGTCCACTCCTGTTCCACTTGTGCCAGAAACAAGACGGACAAGACCAAGGCCTTGGGGCTCTTAAAACCTCTTCCTATACCCGACCGGCCTTGGTCGAAAATTTCAATGGACTTCATAGTAGAGTTACCTCCAGCCAGAGGGCACACCACAATCTTCGCGGTTGTGGACAGACTCACAAAAATGGCACACTTCCTGCCGATGAAGGGCACCCCCACCGCAAGAGAAACCTCGGAAATCTTTATCAAGGAAATTATCTGGTTGCATGGCTTCCCAGAAAACATTGTCTCCGATCGGGGGGTTCAGTTCACTTCTCGGTTCTGGAAAGCCCTCTGTGCGGCTCTGGAAATTGACCTGTCCTTTTCCACTGCTTACCATCCTCAAACCAACGGCCAGACCGAAAGGACAAACCAAACCTTGGAGCAATACCTCCATTGTTTTTCCGCATACTCCCAGGATGATTGGTGCACGCTGCTTCCCTTGGCAAAATTCGCCTATAACAACTCTGTGCATTCCGTGACTAACCAATCACCCTTCTGGGCCAACTACGGATTCCATCCTACCATGCTTCCCAGTCTGGCAGGCGAGAGTGCGGTACCAGCGGCACACGAGACAGCTCAATTTTTCAAGGCTAATTGAAAACTCCTACAGGAAACACTTGCCAAGTCGCAAAAAGTTTCTAAGGCAGCTTACGACAGGAAAAAACAGGGCAAACTCAGTTTCGCACCTGGTGACAAGACTTGGCTGTCAACAAGGAATTTGAAGCTATCCTGCCCGTCTAAAAAACTGGGCCCACGATTCATCGGCCCCTTCTCGGTTAAAAGGAAGGTCAACCAGGTCTCCTACGAGCTAGAGCTCCCACCGTCGCCAAGGATACACCCGGTGTTCCATGTGTCCTTACTGAAACCGATGGCCCCGGACCCCTTCCCCAATAGAGCTATAGCTCCCCCAGCCCCTGTCATGGTCGATGGAGCAGAAGAATTTGAGGTCGAAGCAATACTCAACTGCAGGAAGAGGGGTGATGGGGTCCAGTATTTGGTGAAGTGGAAAGGCTATGGGCTGGAAGAGAGCTTGTGGGAGCCCGAAGCCAACCTCCATGCCACTGACTGCATCTGAACCTTTAAGGATAACAATCCCGCCAAGCTGGCCAAGTTGGGCATCCGGAGGCTGCCCCTTGGGGGGGCAGTGTTAGGAAAAGTCTGCCTGTTTCTGTGTATCTGCCGCTATTGGGCGCGCTCGCACACATTCACATGCGTCTGCGCGCCGGAAATGGCGCCAAACAGCGCTATTTGAACTTCCTGCTCCTGTCAGCGAGTGCTGTCTGTTCTACAATGTCTGGGTACCTGTGAGCATCAGCTCTGTTCTTGTGTCTGTTCCTGTCTCCCTGATCCGACCCAGCTTGTTCTGACACGCTTATTGTCTGCCTGCACCGACCCCGGCTATCCACGACCACCCGATTGCCTGACCCCTCTGTACTTCTGCTGCCAGTCTGTTAACGAACCTTTACTTGGACTTTGACCACCCTTTGCCTGATCCTTTGTACCGCACCGCCCGCCAGTTACCGACCCAGCCTGCATGACCATCCTCTTGTCTGCACGACCATCTGGAGCCTCACACCACCACCAGTGACCATCCAGCCCCCGTGCCATCCCGCGCTCCGGGACTTCCTGTTTGCACTACCTTTGGGTGTGTAAGAGCGGTTGTTCCCTGAATAAGACAGACTCCACCACCAGGACCGTGACAGGCTGATTCACACAGCCAGGCAGCCTCCCTTTGGTGGGTGCTCTGAAGGCTGGTCACCCTGTAGGGCCCCCCTCTAGTGGTAATACATGGGACCAGCTGCTGCCCTCCGCCTATATGGATGACCCGAAGCCAATTGTAGCAGCATTTTTTCTTCCAGCTTTTAACCTGCACTAGTCTTATGTGAGAACCTGTATTTACATTATACAAATCTTTTTTTGAACAATACTAATCAGTAATATTACCACTTTCCCCTGATGAAGAGGAACAACGCATGATCTTGAAACGCGTTAGGTAGCACTCTGTTTCAATCATGCAGTAAAGAAGTGGTTCTGCTATATATGTACTTGTTGCATTTTAACGTACTGTTGTTTTCTTGTACATTGGGTATGTGTAAACCCCACCCCATCTTCCTCCCTTTTTCTCCCCCACTCTTAACTCTTGTAATAAACTATGGAATTTTACACTATTTTGTAATCAATTTTCCAGTGGAGTTTAAGCCTTCTAAAGTCACGCAAGAGGGTTTTGCTTTTCTAATTCACTATAGCAAGCAGAACAAACAAAAACAAAATTTGCCCCTGGGACTTTAAATGAGGCAAGTAAGGGGGCCAACAAAGATGATGGTAAACAATAATAACATGGTTTATTGGACATGAGTAAAAGTAAAAACATGACAGCCCAGCCAGTACAATGACATGAGATCACTTTGCTGAAAAACAGTCATATAGATGGTTGTAATGAATAAGTAAGTAATACAAGAATATAACATTCTATGCATTTCGCGAGCAACATCTCGCTTCTTCAGGAGTGCGTCTTGTATACGGTATATCTATAAAATAAAGTACATGGGGGCGCATGGTCTGGACATGGCCGGATAGAGACGTGTCTTCTACGAGCTCCTGACCGTCTCTCCTGCATTCCTAATCACCAGCAATCATCTGGCGAAATATGTCCACTGCCAAGAAGAGGAAAACCAAGTACACCCAACAGAATACTGGCCAGCCTAAATTAGGCAGCGAACTGAAGAAATACTTCACAAAGGCACAAGAAAGGTAGGGAGCCTCAGCCAGCGGTTCCAAGATGGCGGCGGCTCATGGTCCGAGCTTAGAGTCACAGGCCAATCTGGCATCTCCTTCAGCCTCTTCTAGCCCAGATCCATTTGCAAGCTTTCCACCGGACCTACACCTGGCTACCGGGGACTCATCACCCCCCCCTCTTGAGGCGTGGGCGGATGATGAGCTGAAGGCCTTGCTGCGGGCGCTGCCCACCAAGACGGACATTGAGGGCTTGATAGGCCGTGTGGAGGCCACTCACCGCAAGGAGCTCCAGACGGTCAGGGCCGATATGCGGACCCTATCGGACCGAATCTCTACAGGAGAGATGTCCCTGTCGGCTATGGAACGCCGCCTCGCAGACCTGGAGACGTCTCAACTTGCCCAGGCAGATACCCCCATACGGCTCCAGCTCCAGCTGGAGGAATTTGAAGACTGGAGCCGCAGGAATAATCTCCGGCTCTGCAGCATTCCTGAGGCGACAGGATCGGAGGACCTAGCTGCCACCGCTATGGAGATCTTCCGCCGTATGACAGGTGACTCCGTCCCGGCTGGGATGGAGTTTGATCGCATCCACCGGTCTTTGGCGCCCCGACCCACTGACCCAGCAAGGCCCAGGAACGTGATATGCAGGATCCACCGGTACACGCACAAGGAAGCGATCCTCTGTCAGGCTTGGGCAGCAGGAGATCAGGACTTTGATGGAGCCACCGTAAAAGTGTTACCGGATCTCTCCAGGATGACCTTACAACGCAGGGCCCTGCTCCGCCCACTCTTGGAGCTTGCGAGGGAACGGGGCCTCACCTACCGCTGGCGCTACCCACTTGCGGTGACCTTCCGGAGGAACCAGGGATCCTTCACCCTCCGTACGCCTGGGGATCTCCCAAGCCTCTTTACCTTTATGGATGTGGAGCCGGTTGTGGTCCCAGACTGGCTGACGCTTCTTCCATGTCCGCTGAACAGACAAGGACCCATGGCAAGGAGTGCCTCTCAATCCAGATCCCGGAGATCCCGTGGGCGCTCCAGGAGATCGTCACCTGAACAACGCAGAGAGTACTGATAAAAGCCTACAGGTATGCGACTGTCACTATATGGCAACATGGACATGATTGATGTTTTAAAGCTCAAGGACAGTTGCTTAGTCTATTATAGAGATAAAAACTTGCCTCCTGCCTTTAGCTTCCTGGCTGTCCGAACTGCCAGCGGAGTTCAGACAGAGACCCTTATAGAAGTTTGGGCAGAGACATGGTGATTATACAGCACCCCCTCCGCAGTGCAATTGGCCAGTAATAGAGGAATGGGCAGCCGACTATTTCTTGTACCGCCGCACTGGCCCGACTACCTCCCTTTAGTGGAATGATCGCTATCCCCGTAGCAGCTATCTACATAATGACATTTGATTGTTTGCTTCCGCATAGCTAGCTGCGAGTGGGGGTATTGGTCCTGAGTGCACGGACGGAGAGAAAGCGGGCACCTACCCTGTTGGATAATTTCCCGGGAAGGGAACAATAAGGTTGCTGATTGACAATTGTCTGCTAAACTACAGAGGGGATAAAAAGAGCTTTGGGGGGCTCTATATGTGAAGGGGGTGAATGGGGGGGGGGGGGTCATTGGATGTGTGCTCCACATGACGGGCGGCTGTTGGCGGTCTTGGTGGTCCACATTGAGCCGGCCCGGCCGCCTTGTGAAGCACAATGACAAGGACACACTGGCCCTGATTTATTATACCTCCCAAATCTACTCCAGCAGTGCCTTAAAATAACTCCCAGTTAAAGGCAATTACAACTTCAGCTCTCACACACTCGAGTAAAATAGCACACATGCAAGCTCTATTTGCCTGTGAAGATGCCTCTCAGGTTACGTGTTGATGTTGGCTGAAATTGAACTTGCGATTGTATGCAAGTTCATTGCCATAAAAAAAAAAAACATTACCATCCCTCTCTCTAATTGTAACAGCCTTAGCCCCAGGGCACATGTCTGAATAGAAAAAAAAGTTTCTAATTTTTTTTTTTCAGGAGCAGTGGTTTTAATAATGGCTAAAGTGAAAAAAAATATTCCTTTAACCACTTCAGCCCCGGAAGGAATTCACGCTTTAGGACCTGAGCACTTTTTGTGATTTGGCACTGCGTTGCTTTAACTGACAATTGCGTGGTAGTGCGACGTTGTACCCAACCAAAATTTGCGTCCTTTTTTACCCACAAATAGCGCTTTCTTTTGGTGATATTTGATCTCCTCTGCGTCATTTGTAATCACCGTTCTAAATAAAAAAAGAGCGACAATTTTTCAAAATAACCAGTTTTTCTTTGTTTTTGCTAAAATAAAAAATCCAATTGTAAAAAAATAAAAATCTGTTTATTTACTTGTTTTTGGCCAATTTATATTCTTCCTCCTATCTTTGTTAAATAAAAAATTGCAATCGGCGTTTATTGTTTTTGACGGTTACGGTAAAGATGTCATTCGTCACGTAAAAATCTGATGACTAGCGACATATTTACGGTTACCAGGTTTTTTTTACAGATTTACCAGGCTGTACAGACGGCGTTATAACGTCACGGCGATTTTTAACGTCTAGCGACGGTAATGATCATTTTTTACATTTTTTATGTTGAGGTCTTTAATTAAACGTAGTAGGGATTTGTGTCGTTGAAAACGCGTTTGTTTTGTTATTTGCGGCTAACGTTAAAAAATAAATTGTTTCTATCCTCCTTCTTATATTTAACCGGTTTTTGTTCATTTATTTGTCTAAAAATAAAAAAATGTTAACCTAAAAAATAAAAT
>BLSH010098275.1:3908-20063 GCA_018402905.1 Glandirana rugosa | reverse complement strand
GTAGGTGATACCATCTGGGTCATTTTAAGTCATTTGAACACAATTATATTGAGAAAATACCTTTACTACTGTTTGCTGGTGTCACTATTTGATCTTATAGGCATGGCGTTCTCCTTAAAATCAAGAACACACCTGCAGTACCCCATATTTTGAATATGTATGTACCATTGCATACAGTTACAAACTTCATAGTATGGAAGCCCCAAAAAGGTTGGTAATCAGCTTCCCAAACAGATTTCACAGACTTTTAGAGAATTTTACGCTAAACTATACAACTTACCAAACCACACCCCCTCTCAGACAGACATTGATGACTATATTAAGGCTTTTCTCCTCCCTTTATTACTGGAGGACACTCGAGCAGACTTGGACAAGCCAATGACCTTAGAGGAATTACAGGGTGCCGTAGCATCTACCAAAAGAGGGAAAGCTCCCGACCCGGATGGCCTAACTCTATCATATTATCAGACTCTTCTCCCGATCCTCGGCCCTCATATGGTCAAATGATTTAACGCGATAAAAACTGACAACCCCTTCCCTCAAGGATCACTAAAAGGGGTAAGAGGGTAAAGACCCTGCACAGTGTAGTAGCTATAGACCTATCTCACTCTTAAATATCGATCTAAAATTGTTTACTAAAGTCATCGCAACAAGGCTGGCACAACACCTACAGTCCCTAATTCATCTAGACCAATTGGGCTTTATACCGACTAGAGAAGCAAGAGACAACACGACCAAAGCACTCAACCTGATTCACATAGCCTCTGAGACCCGCACGCCTTGTGTCTTTCTCAGCACCGACGCTGAGAAGGCATTCGACCCGGTGAATTGGGGATTTATGTTCTCTGTGCTCCACCACATGTTTGGGGAACTCTATGATCGGTTGGATAGCAGGCGTATATTCACACCCCACGGCACAGGTCAAAGCTAATGGTATCTTGTCAGTGCCATTCCCAATAATTAACGGGAAGCGTCAGGGGTGCCCACTCTCCCCACTCCTCTTTGCCCTCTTGCTGGAGCCCTTCCTCTGCAGAATCAGGTTAAATCCTGATATACAGGACCTAAAGGTGGCTGGCACCCAACACAAGATCTCCGCCTATGAAGATGACCTCCTATTTACACTCACGAATCCCACAGTATCCCTCCTGAATCTCATGCAGGAATTCAACACGTTCGGCCACCTAACAAATTTGAAAATTAACTTTGACAAATCAGAAGCAATGGGTATTGCCCTCTCAACGGATCTCATACGCGCACTTAAAGCCAATTTTCGCTTCAAATGGACCCCTACCGCGCTGAGATACCTTGGCACTTTCATACCGGCGAACCCCTGCCGCACGTTTGAATTGAACTTTCCACCCCTAGTTATTAAGACCCGCGTCCTTTTGGAGAAATGGCACGGGGGACTCCACTCGTGGTTTGGGAAATGTAACCTTCTGAAGATGGTTATACTGCCAAAGTTCTTATTTCTATTCCAGGCCCTGCCGATTGGAATCCCCCCAGCCTATTTTAGAATGGTACAGGCTTTATTTTTCAGATTTATTTGGGCACACAAAAAACCTTGTCTCTCTAGGATACAACTAACCCTACCAAAACATTATGGGGGTTTGGCAGTACCGAACATTAAAAGGTATCACTTGGCTGAACACATAGGCCGACTGATTGATTGGAGACGACATAGGGAACGCAAGTTTGAATTGAACTTTCCACCCCTAGCTATTAAGACCCGCGTCCTTTTGGAGAAATGGCACGGGGGACTCCACTCGTGGTTTGGGAAATGTAACCTTCTGAAGATGGTTATACTGCCAAAGTTCTTATTTCTATTCCAGGCCCTGCCGATTGGAATCCCCCCAGCCTATTTTAGAATGGTACAGGCTTTATTTTTCAGATTTATTTGGGCACACAAAAAACCTTGTCTCTCTAGGATACAACTAACCCTACCAAAACATTATGGGGGTTTGGCAGTACCGAACATTAAAAGGTATCACTTGGCTGAACACATAGGCCGACTGATTGATTGGAGACGACATAGGGAACGCAAGTTTGAATTGAACTTTCCACCCCTAGCTATTAAGACCCGCGTCCTTTTGGAGAAATGGCACGGGGGACTCCACTCGTGGTTTGGGAAATGTAACCTTCTGAAGATGGTTATACTGCCAAAGTTCTTATTTCTATTCCAGGCCCTGCCGATTGGAATCCCCCCAGCCTATTTTAGAATGGTACAGGCTTTATTTTTCAGATTTATTTGGGCACACAAAAAACCTTGTCTCTCTAGGATACAACTAACCCTACCAAAACATTATGGGGGTTTGGCAGTACCGAACATTAAAAGGTATCACTTGGCTGCACACATAGGCCGACTGATTGATTGGAGACGACATAGGGAACGCAAGTTGTGGGCACAACTAGAGCAAAAGCAAACAACTATCCCACTTAAAAGCGCACTCTGGTGCTATGACGAACTACCTTCTGAATTGAAGTCCCACCCAACTATTGGTACCACGCATCGCCTATGCTCCCAAGAGAGGAGTCGGATGTCATTTACAACTCCAGACTCCCCTTTGTATCCTATCCTGGGTAACCCCCTCTTCCCTCCGGGTCTCGAATTCTGAGACTACAGACACCTTTGAGACGCGAACAAGGATTGGGCGGTAGACTTTCTGAGAGATGGCCGTTGGCCGTCATTTGCGGAACTGATGGAGGAGGGGGGCCCTTACCACTTACCATTTTGGCCAGCCTTTCGGCTACACCATTTTTTGCAGACTCTCCATGACCCGACTAGGTTTAACAGATCTCTGACCACTTTTGAAGAATATCTCAGACACAGATGACCTACCTCAAGTATTATCCAAATCCTACGTATTATTGAACACCCCGGCGGAACAACCACATCTGCCGTGTCTGGCCAAATGGGAAGCCGACTTTAATTGCACCTTCACGACAGCCCAAACTCAGAATATTGTCCGCTTTACCCTAAAATCGTCTATTTCCACTAAGGTACAGGAGGCAAACTTCAAAATACTTACCAGATGGTATTACACCCCCCGCCAAACTCCATGCGTGCTTCCCCGCTTCCAAGGATCGCTGTTGGCGCTGCCAGGAAGGTAGGGGGACCATGCTACACATATTCTGGACATGCCCCCGTCTACAAAACTATTGGTCGATAATACACACTATCGTACAAAAGTTTGCGGAACATCAGATTCAGAAAGACCCAGCCTTCTTCCTCCTCCATGTATCACAGATATCTTCTGCAACATATAGCAAATCCATCATACGCCACCTACTCAACGCAGCTAAAGCCTGCATCTCCCTCTATTGGAAAAAACAAAACCCACCACCTATAACTTGCTGGTTCCATAAAGTGGAACAAATAAACAAAATGGAGGACTTAATCCTCACTTCTCAGCAAAAACGGGAAAGGTACACCAAAACTTGGGGATTGTGGAACATGTTCGTGTTCTCTGATGAAGGCAGAGCAATATTTGCCACAACGCCCTCTTAATTTTGCACACTACCCCCCATTCATGTAGACCCCCTGCCTGTTTAGGTGCGGACCATCGCCGCCTCGCGCATCTTCTGCTCCTTCAGATTTCACATTCCCTTCACTGCCTGTTTGCCACTTCGTCTCTTTCTCTCTCCTCTTTCTCACATTTCTTTTATCTCCCTTTTTCCTCTCAAGTTTCATTTCTTTCTTTACTTACCTTCACTTCTAGTTCTTCCTTCACTCTCTCTCTTGCTCCTCAGTAGTAAAAGGGAAGCTCTCTGAAGAGCAGCCAGACGGTTTATACTTGCAGATGCATGGTAACCAATCCTGTTGTAAAACAGAAGCTCACGAGAACCACCTGCAATCAATAAGACTACTATACTGGGTATATGATAACTGTTGGCTGGTCGGGACTAATGCTGATTTTATGTGTTACCTTAATTATATATGTATGTAATGCACTGGCATTTGCCCTTGACGGGCGTTAATAAAAATTATATTTGCAAAAAAAAAAATAAAGTACATGTTGAAGATACGCATCACCAAAAAAAAACATACATGTCTCTCTTGGTAAGCGGGGGTCCAAATAACACCCCATACTCACGGGTTGGCGAAGCCGAGGTTCCAAGCGATGATCCCCCAGAGAGCAGCCAGCAGAATGCGTCTAGCCCGGGAGCTGAAGGGGCAGAGCCAACAGTAAACCACCGGGGAAGCACACGGGGGGGGAGTGGCTATGGCTGTAGAGCAAGTGATTCCACTCATGTCACACAACATCAAGGTAGGCAACTGCGATGTAATTGTGTAGGGGAGTAATTATAAGTATAATGCCTAAATATGCTATATCTAGGTGGAACAGTGGTGTAGTGGTCAGCACTTTCATCTAGTAGCAAAAGGGTCGCTGCTTTGAATCCCAACCACGACACTACCTGCCTGGAGTTTGCATGTTCTCCCTGTGCCTGCATGGGTTTCCACCGGGTACTCCGGTTTCCTCCCACCCTCCAAAGACATGCTCTGATATATACAATGGTATACAATAAGGGTCGATGCATATTGCAGAGCAAATACACAGTGCTGTGGACATGAGTGTTGAGAAGGGAAGTAGGAATAACAAGGAAGTGCATGGGTAGGTGAGATGGGAAATAAGGAATGATAGCAGTGACAAACCTAGGACAGATAAAAGGCAGACAATGCCTGGGTGCAACATGTGAAAGCGTGTGGAGTAGGAACCTTTTGATCTCATGTCATTGTACTGGCTGGGTTGTAATGTAGGGTATGTGATACCTGCAGTGCTTACCAAGGAAGTGTCCTTCAAGTAAAATTGTGTGAGAGAAAGAAAAGACAGCATGTCCGCCCTCCCATATAAATTCCCCAGTGAGTCCATGAGGGCTCCACCCGTAACGCCATGCAGGTGGTAAGTATTGTGACCACATACCCACTGATTGGGAAGAACATGCAGGTGCGTGAACAGCCCATCACCACCTAGATGGATAAACCACACCCTGTTGTACCCTAGTGTATATATATGCACTGCCTTTAGTGTAGTAGACTATACACAGCTAATTTAGTGTATATAGCATCGGTTCATGTGACAACACTGAAGAAATGACACTTTGCTACAATGTAAAGTAATGAGTGTGCAGCTTGTATAACAGTGTTAATTTGCTATCCCCTCAAAATAACTCAACACACAGCCATTAATGTCTAAACTGCTGGCAACAAAAGTGAGTACACCCCTAAGAGAAAATGTCCAAATTGGGCCCAAAGTGTCAATGTTTTGTGTGGCCACCATTATTTTCCAGCACTGCCTTAACCCTCTTGGGCATGGAGTTCATGAGAGCTTCACAGGTTGCCACTGGGGTCCCCTTCCACTCCTCCATGACGACATCAAGGAGCTGGTGGATGTCGGAGACCTTACGCTCCTTCACCTTCCATTTGAGGATGTCCCACAGATGCTCAATAGGGTTTAGGTCTGGAGTCATGCTTGGCAAGTCCATCACCTTTACCCTCAGCTTCTTTAGCAAGGCAGTGGTCGTCTTGGAGGCATGTTTGGGGTCGTTATCTTGTTGGAATACTGACCTGCGGCCCAGTCTCCGAAAGGAGGGGAACATGCTCTGCATCAGTATGTCACAGTACATGTTGCCATTCATGGTTCCCTCAATGAACTGTAGCTCCCCAGTGTTGGCAGCACTCATGCAGCCCCAGACCAGACTCCCACCACCATGCTTGACTGCAGGCAACACACACTTGTCTTTGTACTCCTCACCTGGTTGCCGCCACACATGCTTGACACCATCTGAACCAAATAAGTTTATCTTGGCCTCATCAGACCACATGACATGGTTCCAGTAATTCATGTCCTTAGTCTGCTAGTCTTTAGCAAACTGTTTGCGGGCTTTCTTGTGCATCATCTTTAGAAGAGGCTTCCTTCTGGAATGACAGCCATGCAGACCAATTTTATGCAGTGTGTGGCATATGGTCTGAGCACTGACAGGCTTACCCCCCACCCCTTCAATCTCTGAAGCGATGCTGGCAGCACTCATACGTCTATTTCCCAAAGACAACCTCTGAATATGACGCTGAGCACGTGCACTCAACTTCTTTGGTCAACCATGGAGAGGCCTGTTCTCAGTGGAACCTGTCCTGTTAAACTGCTGTATGATCTCGGTCACGGTGCTGCAGCTCAGTTTCAGAGTCTTGGCAATCTTCTTATAGCCTAGGCCATCTTTATGCAGAGCAACAATTCTTTTTTTCAGATCCTCTGAGAGGTATTTGCCATGAGGTGCCATGTTGAGCTTCCAGTGACCAGTATGAGAGAGTGAGAGTGATAACACCAAATTTAACACACCTGTGACCTTGTAACACGAACGAGTCACATGACACCGGGGAGGGAAAATTACTAATTGGGCCCCATTTGGATATTTTCACTTAGGGGTGTACTCTCTTTTGTTGCCAGCGGTTTAGAAATTAATGGCTGTGTGTTGAGTTATTTTGAGGGGACAGCAAATTTACAATGTTATACAAGCTGTACACTCACTACTTTGCATTGTAGCAAAGTGTAATTTCTTCAGTGTTGTCACATGAAATGCTATAATAAAATAATTACAAAAATGTGAGGGGTGCAGGGGCGTACGAACTGGGGACAGTCCTCCCCAGGTGCCACACATTGGGGGGGTGTTCAGTCACAGTGGCAAGGATGCAGGCATCACTATGGGGGTCAGTCCTCTCTAGGCTAGCTGCCATATCCGCATGGTGCATCTGAGGCTGAGCTGAGAGACTGGGACCAGCCAGACACACGGCATGTGCACGCAGGGGCGGGAGGGGGGCGGAGGGGGTTGGTGTTGGATTGCAATGGCAGCAGTGTTTACTCACCTGAGAAGAGCTGGTGAAGGGGGTGTCCAATCACTTTGAGCTTGTGTGAGATGAGGCTGGACGCTGGAGGGGTTTTCATGTCTGCCCTGTCACCCTGTCTAAGCTGGTCTGATAATGGAGCCCCATCCCTTCTCCATTATCAGATCAGCTTAGACAGGTGATAGGGCAGACACGGACAACCCCCCCCCCCCCTTTATCTGGTCAGCTCACTCAGCGATTATATGTGGGTGGTGGACACAGAGCAATAGCACCCGATCCCCCTATATCAAATCAGCTCAGCTACTACACTATACCTGGGTGAGTGGGTGGTGGTGGTCAACATAGCAACCGTTGCTATGTCCACCACCCACTCTAGTGTAGTAGCTGAGCTATTTGATATGGGGGGGGGGGTGCTATTGCTATCCACCACCCACATATAATAGCTGAGTGAGCTGACCTGATAAAGGGGGTGGGAGGTCTTGCTGTGTTCACCACCCACCCAGTTATAGTTCATGAGCTGGTCTGATAAGGGGAGTCGTGTGGGGTGTCTACAGCCCAGGTGTAGACAGACAGTGACGTACACCCGCATCTTGTTGCCATCAGATCCATTCAGCAAACAGTCTAGATCACAGCAGCATCTTGCCATCTTCTCTGCGGCACAGTGCGGCCATCATATCTCATCGACCACCACGGTACAAATGTGGGTGCTTTTACAGTTTTTTGGGGGATGCCAGATATAGGATCCACCCCGGGTACCAAATGCTCTAGGTACGCCCCTGGAGGGGTGTACTCACTTTTGTGAGATACTGTTTATATACACATACAGTCTTTTATATATACAGGCGGTCCCCTACTTACAAACATCTGACTTACAAATGACTCCTACTTACAAACGGAGATAGACAACAGGAAGTGAAAGAAAATCTACCCATAGGAAGGGAAATTCACTCCTGTAAGAGTTATTGTGGGGAAAAGGTGTCTCCGCCGATGCTTTATATCACCAAGGTTTGTTTCCACAACAACCCAAAATTTTCAAAAACCAATTATCATTGGGACAGGAAGTGAGGTGACATCTTCTGAACAGAAACATAGACAGCAAAACAAACATTCCAGGGGTGTTATTTTTTTGGCTGAAACTACACTTAAAAAATGTACCTGTTCCGACTTACAAACAAATTCAACTTAAGAACAAACCTACAGTCCCTATCTTGTTTGTAACCCGGGGACCGCCTGTACATATTGTACAGGACGCCAAAGGGTGGGTCCTGGACGGGTGCTATATAGCACCGATATTTGGTTTATGGTCCCTTTAAAGAAAGGGGGTAGTGCTCAGGGGGTCACCCGAGAGGGGTGAGAAGTTCCGGGAATAGCAAGATAACAGAGAGGACTGACTCACAGTCCTCCCTACATTGATAGAGAGGTAGTATGGACCCGGAATTTCGGAGGCCCTGAAGTGATCTTCGGGTGGGATAGGGCCTCCACCCCTGACTACAGGGAAGCCAGCACACACGGGGTTAATAGCCTCCAGGAAGCAGCTCTTAAGGAGAGGAAGTGGTGTTAGCTGGTGGTGAGGAGGAGCTGGGAGGAGACACCAGTATTTGGAGAGCTGCATGTGTTAGGAGAGCTGCACGTGTGCTGGAGGCTGCAAAAACACCTAACAAGGATTGTGAAAAGTCCCGGGTTGAAGTCCCTTCAACAAACTGTATGTTACTTTTACCTTTTTTGTGCTGAAGACAAGCAGACTTTCTGTTGTTATGTTTCCGTTTAGGAATTGCTGCTGGAAGCCTTATTTTGCTTTTCTTACTGGGAAATAAACACCCTCACTGTTTCAGTTTACCGGCTTTTACACTCAATTCCGTGAAGCTACATCTCCCCAACTTTACAACTGGTGCCGAGGAGGCGGGCAGAGTGCATTTGCAGCTGCAAAAGCCATTTAAAACTAAAAGCTGACATTTAAAGAGACAGTGTGCTTATGGCATGTCTTGGGTAAAATCAGCTCAGACATTACAAAGAGCAGGAAAAGACATGGAGGAGGTCATTAAGGCGCTTGCACAACCACCGTCACCCAGCAGCAAGCCTCTATGGAGGCAAACCGTCACCATGAGGAGGCGATAGCCCAGCAGCAGCAGGCCCTGGCACAGGCCGTGGCGGAGCAGCAGGAAAATACCCGTTTGCTGGCTGCCCAGTTCTCAGCCCAGCAGGAAGCCACACAGGCACAAGTGGTTGCCTTGCAAGAAGCAGTGCAACGTCTCACTCAGAGGCGGGAACAAGCAGCTGTTGCCACTGGCAACCAAGTATCAGTGAGGACCAGCCATTTTTTGCAAAAGCTGACACCCAGTGATGATGTGGAGGCCTTTCTCACCACCTTTGAGAGGGTTGTAGAGAGAGAGGGGTGGCCCCGTGACCAATGGGCTGGCATTATCTCCCCTTTTCTTACCAGGGACCCGCAAAAGGCTTACTTTGAACTACCAGCCGAGAACATCAGTGACTATGAGCGACTGAAGGCAGAGATTCTAGCCCGCCTGGGAGTAACCACAGCCGTGCACGCTGGAGGTACATTCCTGATCGACCACCCCGGTCCCAAATGCACAAACTGGTCCAGCTGGTCACAAAATGGCTGCAACCAGAAAAGTTGACAGGCCCACAAATGGTGGAATGGGTGGTAATAGATTGGTACTTGCGGCCCTTGCCCAATGACCTGCAGCGCTGGATAAGCCATGGAGACCCTGCAACAGCGGACCAGCTGGTAGAGTTGGTCGAAAGATACACCGTGGTGGAGGACCTGCTCGGGCCTGCCAAGCGTCGTGAACCTACACCCAGGGCGACCAGGCCAGTCTCAGCATCTAGGAGGGAAACTCTGCCAGACCCTGGAACCCGCATCAGGGCCTCAATGGTGCCGAGCCCTCTGAGGTCGGACCCTGCCACAAGAGGAGGTGACATACAGTGTTGGCGATGCCGGTCCTGGGCACATACCCGGGCGCAGTGCCCACTTCAGGAGGAACCCATGGAGTGTGGAGCTAGCAGGAGAAGCTCTTTCTATGCCCAAAGAGCATGTGCCACCCACCTTGACCTGGCTGCAGGGCGGTTTGAGTGTGTAGTGCGGGTGAACCACCTTCCTGCCAATGCTCTGCTGGACTGTGGCAGCATGGTGACACTGGTGCATGCCAGGGAAATCGGAAAACTCGGCCTGGTAGGTAAGACTCTACGGATGGTATGTATCCATGGGGACACCAAAGAATACCCCCTTGTTCCTGTGACTGTTTCCTATGGCTGTACTTCAGTGGCACAAGAAGTTGGGGTGGTAAAAAGTCTGGCACATGACATCATAGTCGGGCGTGACTGTCCATTGTTTGTCAAACTATGGAACCAGGTACAGACGGGGCTCCCCGGACAGCCAAAACAACTGGGTACACGGAGCTTTCTGAGGCCAAACCTTGAGGGGTCTGGTCCAGAACCACCCACAACACATAACCCTAAAGTTGAGATTCCGGTTGTGGATAATGATATTCCAGAAAATGGGAATGTGATCGACAATGCTACTCTTTCAGGTCCCAAGACCGAGTTGACCTCTGAGGGGGGGGGAATCTTTCCGGTACAGGTGATGGTGAGGGAGGACTAAGAGGAACCTTCGCCGTTGCAGGCTCTGAGTGAGGAGGATGAGGGGGAAACCTCCTCTGGGATAGTGCACCCAGACTTAGGGGTGTCCAGGGGTGTGTTTGGTACCGCTCAGTTGCAGGATCCCACTTTGGTCAATGCTCGAGAGCAGATGTCAGTTATTAATGGAGACCCGCAGGTACCTGATGGGGACCAAAGGTTTCCGCACTTCGCATTGAACGGGGACTTGCTTTACAGAGTAATTGAGAGCCGAGGGGAGACTGTAGAGCAGTTGCTGGTCCCCCAGTCGTATCGGCGGATGCTCCTTGATTTAGCCCACAACGATGCACTGGGGGGACACCTGGGGGCTGAAAAAACGGAAGCCAGGATAACCGACCGGTTTTACTGGCCAGGGGTAAAGGCTGAGGTAAAAAGATACTGTGGGTCCTGCCCCACTAGCCAGTTAACCGCCCCAGTGACACACTAAAGAAACCCCCTGGTACCCCTGCCAATAATTGAGGTGCAGTTTGAATGGATTGCTATGGATCTGGTGGGGCCCTTGGTGAAGTCAGCAAGGGGACACCAATACATATTAGTGGTACTGGATTATACAACAAGGTATCCTGAAGCGATCCCTTTGAGGAAAACCTCCTCAAAGGCCATTGCCCGGGAGTTATTTCAGATGTTCTCCCAAACCGGGTTCCCCAAGGAGATCCTGACGGACCAGGGCACTCCATTTATGTCGAAGGTGATGGCGGACGTGTGCAAATTGTTTAAAAAATAAGCATTTGCGGACGTCCGTCTATCACCCGCAGACTGATGGACTAGTGAAGAGGTTCAATAAAACCCTTAAGTCCATGTTAAAAAGAGTAGTCCAGAAAGATGGGAAAGACTGGGATATGTTGCTCCCTGCCCTGTTGTTTGCCATCCGGGAAATGCCGCAAGCGTCCACGGGCTTCTCGCCCTTTGAGCTAGTGTATGGACGGAGGCCCCAGGGTTTGCTTGATCTAGTGAAAGAAACGTGGGAAAGTGAATCCTCACCACACAAAACCGTAGTTGAACATATCTCCCAAATGCAAGAGAGGGTGGCTAAGGTTATGCCATTAGTAAGGGAACATCTGCAGAAGGCCCAAGAGGCCCAAAGAAGGGTGTACAACCGGTCCGCTAACGCTAGACAGTTTCATGTCGGGGACCGGGTGGCTGTTCTGATCCCCACAGTAGAGAGCAAATTTTTGGCCAAATGGCAGGGTCCATTTGAGGTAGTGGAAAGAGTAGGTGAGGTAAACTACTGGGTACACCAACCTGGGAAGAGAAAACCCTATCAAATCTACCATGTCAACTTGTTAAAACCCTGGAGAGACCGCGAACAGGTGTCCGCTGTGGTAGGTGTCCATGCAGGGGACTCTGCAGGAGTTGACCTGGTGCACGTTGGTACTACCCTGTCCAAACCACGAACCCAACAGACAAAGGTGTTTCTGCAAAGAAACAGTGAAATGTTTTCAGGGTTGCTGGGTCTCACCAATGTCATCAAGCATGACATTATAACAGAGCCCCATGTCAAGAGCCGGTTAAAGCCATATCGCATCCCAGAGGCACATAGAAAGGCAGTATCCGAGGAAGTGAAAAGAATGCTTGAACTGGATGTCATTGAAGAATCGCAGAGCGAGTGGTCAAGTCCAATCGTTTTGGTGCCAAAACCCAATGGCACCCTGCGATTTTGCAACGACTTTAGGAAGCTTAACGCGATTTCAAAATTTGATGCATATCCGATGCCCCGGGTAGACGAATTAATTGAGAGGTTGGGTCCCGCCCGGTACATCACCACATTGGATCTGACGAAAGGGTACTGGCATATTCCCCTCACCAAGGAAGCCAGGGAGAAAACAGCTTTTTCCACTCCAGAAGGCCACTTCCAATATAAGAGGATGCCATTTGGCTTACACTCTGCCCCAGCCACATTTAAAAGGTCAATGGATTAAACATTGCGGCCCCATCGACAGTACACCTCGGTCTACCTGGATGATATTGTCATCTTCAGTACCGATTGGGAGTCCCATCTTCCCCGGGTTCAGACAGTTGACTCTTTGAGGAAAGCAGGGCTCACAATAAATCCAGAGAAGTGTGCAGTGGGGATGGAGGAAGCCAAGTACCTAGGATACATTGTGGGTAGGGGGCTAGTGAAACCTCAGCTGAATAAGGTAGAAGCCATACAGAATTGACCTCGTCCCCTAACCAAAAAGCAGGTCAGAGCCTTCCTGGGAATAGTTGGCTACTATCAAAGGTTCGTCCCCAACTTTGCCACCATTGCTGCACCACTGACTGACTTAACGAAAGGCAGGAAGTCAGTAATAGTAAAATGGAATACGGAGCCTGAAGAAGCCTTTTAGAGGCTTAAGATGGCATAGTGCCAGCATCCGGTGCTGGTGGCTCCTGACTTTTCGAAAGAGTTTGTGGTGCAGACAGATGCCTCAAGTGAGGGCTTAGGAGCAGTGTTGTCTCAACTGGTCAATGGGGAAGAGCACCCCGTAGTTTTTCTCAGTAGGAAACTGACGGCAGCGGAGAGAAACCACGCTGTGGTGGAGCGGGAGTGTCTCACCATCAAGTGGGCTCTGGACTCCCTGTGATATTTTCTTCTAGGTAGAAAGTTCCGCCTAGTGTCAGACCATGCCCCATTGACCTGGATGAGACAAAACAAGCAGACCAATGCCAGGGTAACAAGATGGTTTCTTTCCCTTCAGGAGTTTAATTTCATGGTAGAGCACAGACCCGGGAGACAGCATCAAAATGTCGATGCCCTCTCCCGAGTACATTGCATGGTGTCTAATGGTGCCTCCAACACCTCTGCATTGAGGCAGGGGGGGGGGATATGTACAGGACCCCAAGGGTGGGTCCTGGACAGGTGCTATATAGCACCGATATTTGGTTTATGGTTTAAGGGGGTAGTGCTCAGGGGGTCACCCGAGAGGGGTGAGAAGTTCCGGGAATAGCAAGATAACAGAGAGGACTGACTCGCAGTCCTCCCTACATTGACAGAGAGGTAGTAGGGACCCGGAATTTCGGAGGCCCTGAAGTGATCTTCGGGTGATAGGGCCTCCACCCCTGACTACAGGGAAGACAGCACACACAGGGTTAAAAGCCTCCAGGAAGCAGCTCTTAAGGAGAGGAAGTGGTGTTAGCTGGTGGTGAGGAGGAGCTGGGAGGAGACACCAGTGTTTGGAGAACTGCATGTGTTAGGAGAGCTGCACGTGTGCTGGAGGCTGCAAAAACACCTAACAAGGATTGTGAAAAGTCCCGGGTTGAAGTCCCTTCAACAAACTGTATGTTACTTTTACTTTTTTTGTGCTGAAGACAAGCAGACTTTCTGTTGTTATGTTTCTGTTTAGGAATTGCTGCTGGAAGCCTTATTTTGTTTTTCTTACTGGGAAATAAACACCCTCACTGTTTCAGTTTACCGGCTTTTACACTCAATTCCGTGAAGCTACATCTCCCCAACTTTACAAGATATATATATATATATATATATATACACACACATATACACACACACTGTACATTATATATCAGTGTACACTGTACATACGGTATATAGTGCACTTGACACGGTGCCTTAAAATATCTACAATTTTTAACCCCTTAACCCCTGGAGCCCTTTTTTACATTTGTTGTTTACGAAATAAAATCAGTTTTTTAAAATAAAAAATTACTTAGAACCCCCAAACATTATATATATTTTTTTTTCAAACACCCTGGGAGAAAAAAATGGTGATCGTTACAATACTTTTTGTCACGCGGTATTTGCACAGCGGTCTTTCAAGTGCTTTTTTTTTTTTTGGGAAAAAAATCACTTTTTTGAGTTAAAAAATAAGACAACAGTAAAGTTAGCCCAATTTTTTGTATATTGTGAAAGAGGATGTTACGCAGAGTAAATAGATACCATACATGTTAAGGTTGAAAATTGTGCACACTCACGGAATGGCGACAAACTCCGGTACTTAAAAATCTCCATAGGCGACGCTTTAAAATTTTCTAACGGTTACCAGGTTAGGGGTGCAGAGGAGGTCTTTAGCTAGAATTATTTCTCACACTCTGGCGATCCTGGCAATACCTCACATGTGTGGTTTGAACACCGTTTTCATATGCGGGAGCGACTTACTTATGCGTTTTCTTTGCTGCATGAGCTTGCGGAGACGGTGGCTCTTTAAAAGTTTCAATTTTTTCTTTTAACGCTGCTGCTTTAAAAAAAAAAAAAAATCTGATCACTTTTATTGATATCACAAGGAATATAAACATCCCCTGTGATAGTAATATATGGTGACTGGTACTCTTTATGGAGGGATGGGGAGGTCTAGAAGACACCCCATCCCTCCTCTACACTAAACAGTATGCAGATCGCCAAAAATGTTGATTCTGAATATCGTCATTGCTTTAAAACCGGCGCCGTTAACCGCCGAGTAAACCGGAAGTGACATTGTAACGTTGCTTCCGGAAGTGTACAAAGGAGTCCCAATCGGAATCGATTACGGCTTCCACAGGGACTCCACACAGCGGCCAGAAGCCAGGGGCCCCCTTATTGAAGGGGGCTTTCAGATTCCAACAAGCCCCCTCCCACAGACCCCCACAAGCACCGGCCAGGTTTGTGGGGAAGAGGCTCTTGTCCCCATCAACATGGGGACGAGGTGCTTTGAGGTGGGGGGGGCAGAGCCCCCCTCCCCCCAAAGCACCCGTACTTCCCATGTTGAGGGCATGTAGCCTGGTACGGTTCAGGAGGAGGGGCGCTCATCCGCCCCCCCCCCCACCCCCAGGGCTGCATGTTTGGATAAGGGTCTGGTTTGGATTTTAGGGGGAACCCCACGTCAAATGTTTTGTTAAATTGGGCGTGGATTTCCCCTTGATATCCAAACCAGACCCAAAGAGCCTGGTTTGGACTGGGGGAGGTAACTTTTTTCAGCAATTTTTTATTTATTTTTTTTTTTGTATATTTCCAGCAACCGGCAATACATTACAGCCACTATTTTAAATGACAATTTTTCCTATGGTAATGTAATTTTGCTCTGGCTATGTTCTACACCTCACAGAAATGCTCCCTTTTACACACAGGCTAAGGCAGGCCTCGACAAACCCCAGGCGCCAGGTCGCCATGGCGACCAGAAATCGCGTCCTGGCGAGTGACTGCCGTTCCTTCTCTCCCCATGTTAAAACAGCTGTCAGATTCAGTGTCGGATTCAGCAAGAGCCGAGAGCGGTTCTCTGCTTCATCTAACAGCTGTTAAACTTGGCTGGCTGCCCGGATAGTTGTTGAGAGTTAGAAGAATAAACAAGCAACAATGTATATTCTTCTTTCAAAGCAATTATCTCCCGGGCTGTTATCAGGAAAGTTTAACCATTTAAAGACTAAACCCTTTCTCACATTAGTGGCGACGCGTTTATGGTACACTGTATTTTATAACGTCGTTGGTGGTAAAATAAGAGATCCCAGAGACGATTTTTTATTATATATTACAAACCCCCAAGGTTCAGTAAAAGATCGTCTTTTGTGACCTATAAATTAACATTCGGTGATTACACTCTTTCCCAAATCAGAAATTTACCAATTTGAAAGGACTATTGTCGGGCCCTCTATTAACGAAACTTTCTTCTTATATGTAACAACGAACAAATAAGAAGATTGAGAGTTGTTGATAGGCCCGTCGGTCGGTTCAAATTGTCGACAATCTACTTCGTCTCTTG
>BLSH010098243.1:2558-20363 GCA_018402905.1 Glandirana rugosa | reverse complement strand
CTCAGTGGCTGCCTGGACTGGGACTCTGGCCTAGTTGATGCTGCAGTAGCCACTGTGACAATGCCACATCATCCCTTAATCCAGGACACATACTAATTATCCGTTTGCTGATTTTAAAGGAATATTTCATGCTTATGCATTTGATGGTCATTTGTGGGAATATTTCATGTTTATGCGTTTTGATGCCCATTAGCAGGAATAATTCACATTTTATGAATTTTGATGCCCGTTGTTAGTAATATTTCATGTTTATGCAGTTGATGGCCATTGGTAGGAATATTTCATGTTTATGCGTTTGCCAATTTTCAGGAATTTTTATATGTTTATGCGTTTGCCCATTGTCAGGAATATTCAATGTTTATGCGTTTGATCATCAAACGTATAAACATGAAATATTCCTGAGAATGGACATCAAAGTTTGATGGGCATTTGCGGGAGTATTTCATGTTTATGTGTTTGCCCATTGTCAGGAATATTCCTTGTTTATGCGTTTGCCAATTTTCAGGAATTTCCCATGTTTATGCCTAAACATGGAATATTCCTAACAATGGACATCAACGTTTGATGGGCATTTGCAGGAATATTTCATGTTTATGAGTTTTGATGTCTATTGTCAGGAATATTTCATGTTTATGAGTTTTGATGTCTATTGTCAGGAATATGTCATGTTTATGCATTTTGATGGGCATTTGCAGCTTAAATTAATCTAAACATTTAATGTTACACATTTAAATTTAATATATATTAATTCACACATACACACCGTCCATCTACTCTTGGTCCGGCCCCCGGGTCCAATATATGAACCCATTGCGGCCCTCGAGTCAAAAAGTTTGCCCACCCCTGTTCTAGATGCTCCATCCCACCAACCTTGTAACAGTGAGGGATGGTGTGACCTTCCTGTGTGGAATCCCAGGAAAACAGAGGATGGGGACACCTCTCTGGTGGGTTCCTGGTATTAGGCGGCTCCATCATATCCTTGTGTCCTTCTGAAAACTCCTCCATCACTCCATACTCCTCATCCTCCTCTTTATACTCTTCTTTAACATCAATATTATCATCCCAGAGGTTTCCACTCTGAAAGATATGATAAAATATTCACTGTAACAAACATGCTGTGTATAAATCATAGCTACCGATACAGGGCTCAAAATGTCAAGTCCTCAGCTGCTAGCCAGGCCTTAAGAGTTACTCACCACCAGTTGCCCCACCCAACCCCTACCCTGTACCACCCTCAACATGCCCTTGTAAATTATCTCATGAAATTACTCTGTTAAAGGTTTAATGCATAATTAAGTTACAAAAATAAATATTAACAACAACTTTATTAGTGCCCATCGGTGCAGCATATCAGTGCCCATCAGTACAGCTTATCAGTGCCATCCTGTCAGGAGCCATGAATTAGACTGAGACAGAAGTGCAGTAAAAAGCGATGGTTAGACTTACTGATAATGGTGTTTCTATGAACCTTCCAGGACAGCAACACCTGAGAGATGATAGGCTCCTCCCTACAGGAAACACAATCCGTACACGGCTGTTTAAAAAGGCCCCACCTTACCCTTGCTCTTCAGTTGTTGTAAAGTAATTCTCCCATCTTTCTGTTAAAAAAAAAGTAATTCTCCCATCAGATTCACAAGGGTTTATTGAAACACTTAGGTACTTACCACCTAATGTATACATTCTCCTCCACCCAGTACAGGGCAGGAAGTAGGCCTGCCATCCTGGAAGGTTCGTAGAAACACTGTTACCGATAAGTCTAACCGTCGGTTTTCTCATCTCACCTTCCAGAACAGCAACACCTGAGAGGATAATAAAGAAATCCACAGGCCTGCCTTAGCGTGGGACCACTGTCTGTAGCACCTTTCGACCGAAGGCGAGGTCTTGTTGCGAAAGGACCTCCACACAGTAGTGCTTCAGGAAAGTGTCTTGGATGGACCAGGTGGCTGCACTATGAATATGCTCCCAGGAGGCTTTTGCTTTTTCAGCCCAGGAGGTTGCTAGGGCTCTAGTCGAATGTGCCTTCAATTTTTCTGGTGCAAGTGTGCCTGAGCTCTCGTATGCTAATGTAATGGCTTGCCTTATCCACCTAGAGACTGAAGGTTTTGAAACTTGAAGTCCCTTCCTTGGTCCAGAAAAGAGGATTAAAAGATGATTATATTTTCTAAATTCTTTTACTCTCTCTAGATAAGTGAGGAGGCATCTCCTGACATCTAAACAGTGAAAACTCTTTTACCCCCTCATTCTTTGGGTTATCACAAAAGGATGGTAGTGTCATTACCTGAGTCTTATGGAACGCTGCTGATTAGAGTTGAGAGAACAGTTCGGGTTCGTACTGAACTTTGCAGTGTTCGGTGCCCGAACCCGAACTTTTGAAAAAAGTTCGGGTTCTGGTATTTTTTTCCCGCTTGTTGAATAGCTGCAGGGCAGCCAATCAACAAGCATTTCACTGGTTTGCCCTTAGAAGCCATCACAGCCATGCCTACTAATGGCATGGCTGTGATTGGCCAGTGCATCATGTGACCAAGCCTCTGTATGAGCTGGAGTCCGTAGTGCTGCATGTCACATGCTCTCATGCTAGTGTAGGGAGAGGATGCTGCTGGTGCTGTAAGGGACAGATTATTGTTATTTCCCTATCCCCATTTCTTTGTAGGGCACTTGTCCTACTCTTACCCCCACTTTTCTTCCTTTTGCAGCCTTCTAGCACTTTCCAAGACTTTTTTTACAGCCATTTTTGTGCCCAAAAGTTCGGGTCCCCATTGATTTCAATGGGGTTCGGGGTCAAGTTTGGACCGAACCTGAACTTTTCCATGAAAACCTGAACATCCAGGTGTCCGCTCAACTCTACTGCTGATATCTTGGGCAGATACATAGGATCTTATAGGATAAGTATGATCCTATCTGGTAGCATTGACAAAAAAGGATTTTTTTATGTACAGACCCTGTAAGTCCCCTTCCCTTCTGGCCATAGTAATAGCCAGTAGGAAGACTATTTTACAGAAATGTAAATGACATTTATTCTAAAGGTTCAAAGGGGTGACTAGGTAATGATCTAGTACCCTAGTTATTTCCCAAGGGGGAAACCTATTTTTTGTGACGGGGTAGCCCTATCTCTAAAAACAATAAATATATATCGCTGCACCAAAATCACAATATATGACCAGTAAATAAATCACTACAGCAGCTGACACAATATCATTTGAACACTATAAGTAAAAATATAAAAAAGAGGCGCAGCGCTTGAAAATGTATCAAAAACATATATACCCCATAAAACCTCAAATTTCATCCAGGTTTTAAACACATAAATAGTCCAAAAAAATGTCCCATAAACAAAGAGAAGGAGAAGGTGATCCTCCAGTGAACAAACAAAAAGTGGTTTGAATCAGGCAAGATTGTGATATCCAGGAGATGAAAGCTTGGTGTAAACAGATGAAGAAGAAAGCAGCCACCTGCACCAGACACACTGCCTTTTACCCTATAGACCAGACCCCTATCATGGAGGTCAGATAAGCTTTGACAGCCCTCTGACCCTCTTTGCTGAGGAAGGAGGAGGGGAGCTGATTTAATAAAATACTTTAAAAAGCTGTGTAATGTTCTTTTTTACACTTTATTTTTAGGTGAATGGGTAGGGGTACAATGTACCCCATTCTCATAGGATGGGGGCCGGGATCTGGGGGCCCCCTTGTTTAAGGGTGCTTCCAGATTCTGATAAACCCCCTGCCTGCAGACCCTGACAACCACCAGCCAGTGTTGACGAGAAGAGGCCCTTGTCCCCATCAACATGGGGACAAGGTGCTTTGGGGTGGGGCGAGTGCCCCCCCTGCCCCTAAGTTCCCACCTCCCATATTGAGGGCATGTGGCCTGGTATGGTCCGGGGGGGGGCACTCGCTCTTCCCCACCCCCTTTCCTGACCTGCTAGGCTGCATGCTCAGATAAGGGTCTGGTATGGATTTTAGGGTGGGACCCCACGCCATTTAAAAAAAAAAAAAATGGTGCGGGGTTCCCCTTAAAATCCATACCAGACCAAAGGGTCTGACATCATCCTGGGGGGAACCCCGCATAATTTTTTTTGCGGGGTTCCCCTTCAAGATCATCAAAACATAAGTCTCACCGCGATTCGACTTCTGGTGCGACTTCAATTCAAATCAATGGGCTCCCATAGGGAACCATGATTTTGAATAGAGACAGAGAAACACCTGATGAGGCTTAACGCTGTGCATACAACTTTAAGCAGCGTTTTTGAGCGTTTCGCCTTCATCGTCAAAACAGCTCTAGCGCTGGAGCTTCAGAACAATTTGGCCCTGGATTTTTTTGCAGCTTAAAAATGCCTATGCCACTTACAGATAAAAATGTCAGTGTGTGTATGAGGCTATAGAATAACATGGAGAGGCGTTTTTAACCACTTCCTGACCGCGTGCCGTGTTTTCACGGCGGCAGTCGGGATGCTGAGCACGAATCGCCGTAAAAAGATGGCGATCTGCGAACAGCCGCTAGGGGGCATGTGCGCGCGTGCCGCACTCCTGAGGAGGGTGCCCACGGCTCGGGCGGACCCGATGTCCGCCGGCGAGCCGCAATGAGCGGCCACAGGGAAAGAACGGGGAATCGCCGATGTAAACACAGCGGTTCCCCATTCTGACAGTGCAGGCATGGGAGATCTACTCACTGGGATCAGTTAGATCTCTCATGCCCACGTTAGCCCAGCCCCCCCCCCACAGTTAGAACACACCCAGGGAACACAGTTAACCCCTAGCTCTCCCCCCCAGGTTAACCCCTTCACTGCCAATGACATTTATACAGTAATCAGTGGACATTTAAATTTCTGATCGCTGAATAAATGTCATTGGTCCCAAAAAAGTCAAAAATGTCCGACATGTCCACTGCAATATCGCAGTACCGCTAAAAATCGCAGATCGCCGCCATTACTAGTAAAAAAAAAAAATAAATAAAAACCCCAAAAATGAATTCTCATCATCCGTAAATGCGGCCACTTTTGTGCAAACCAATCAATAAATGTCAGTTGTGATTTTTTTTTTTATCACAAATATGAGGAAGAATATAAATCGTCCAAAACCTGTGAAAAAAAAATTTTTTATATATTTTTTTGGGGATTTGAACTTTAGCAAAAAGTAAGAAATTTGTTTTTTTTTTTTGCAAAATGGTCGCTCTTCTTTTGTTTATAGCGCGATCAGAAATGACGCAGAGGCGATCAAATACCACCAAAAGAAAGCTCTATTTGTGGGGGAAAAAAGACGCAAATTTTGTTTGGGTGCAACGTCGCAAGACAGCGCAATTGTCAGTTAAAGCGACGCAGTGCCAAATCGCAAAAAGTGCTCTGGTCCTAAAGCTGGAAAACCTTCCGGTTGGTAAGTGGTTAAGCTGTAAAAACAGCTCAAAGACATGGCTGTAAAAACATCCGTGTGTATGAGGCCTTAGAAGGCAGGTCTAAAGCGTAAGCCACTGGGTTGATCTTGCAGAGAATACAGAAAGGCCCAATAAACTGTGGTCCAGCTTCAGTGAGGGAACATGGAGTCTAAGGTTGCGAGAGGACAGCCAGACCCTCTCCCCAACTTGGCAAGAAGGCGCAGGTAGGCATCAGTGGTCAGCATGGCATCTGCACCTATCATTGGCATGTTGTAAAGACTCCTGGACCTGTACACAAGTGGAACAAAGACAACGGAGATGCTCCTCCAATGCAGGAATTCTCTGAGGAACAAATGAGTCAGGCAACATGGCTGGTTGGAAATTCACCATAAAACGGGAAGTGGTATTGACAGCACTATTGTGAGCAAACTCCACCCAAGTTAACAGGTCCGACCAGTTGTTATGGTGGTCAGAAACATAGCAATGTAAAAACTGTTCCAAGGATGGGATGGCTCGTTCTGCGGCCCTATTGGACTGCGCATGATACGCAGAAGAGAAGGAAAGCTGAATTCCAAACTGTGCACAAAAGACTCGCCAACACCTGGACACAAACTGGCTATCCCTGTCTGCGACAATCACCTTGGGAAGCCCATGTAAGTGAAAGATCTCCCGAGCAAACATGGACGCCAGTTCCTTGGACGTGGGCAACTTCTTAAGTGAAATAAATTGTGACATCTTTGAGAATCGGTCAACCACAATAAGGATAACTGTGTTACCCTGAGAGTTCGGTAACTCCACAATAAAATCCATAGACAGGTGGGTCCAAGGCCGCTGTCCATTGGGTATGGGTTGTAGAAGACCAACTGATAGATGTCATGGTGTTTTGTTCTGAGCACACACGGAACAGGCGGCTACATCAGTACAGAGACTAGGCCACCAGAACTGTTGGGAAATAGCCCAAATGAGTTGATTCTTTCCTGGGTCACCAGCAGCCTTGGGAGAATGGTAAGTCTGGAGCACAGCAGTATGGAGACTCTCGGGGACAAAGCAGCGGTCACAAGGTTTCTCAGGAGGAACATAGATCTGAGCAGCAAGGATCTTGTCACCCAAAGGTGAAGTGAGACTGGTACGAACCGTAGCCAGAATACGATCAGGAGGTATCACAGGAACAGGAACCAACACCATCTTGGAAGCGGAGAAAACTGTCGACATCAATGCATCAGCCCTTACATTCTTCTTTTGGGTAAGAATGAGACTATGCAATGAAAGCTTGACAAGAACAGAGCCCATCGTGCCCTCCTGGGGGAGAGGCGATTAGCCTCAGACAAGAATGTGAGATTCTTGTGGTCAGTCAAAATGAGAACTGGAAAAGTGGTACCCTCGAGGAGATGCCTCCATTCTTTAACCACTTACCAACCTGGCCACTTTTTTACATTTGGTGGTCACAAGCTAAAAACATTTTTTTTTGCTAGAAAATTACTTAGAACCCCCAAACATTACATATTTTTTTTTCAAACACCCTAGAGAATAAAATGGCGATTGTTGCAATACTTTTTGTCACACTGTATTTGCGCAGCGGTCTTTCAAGCACCATTTTTTGGGAAAAATTTTACTTTTTAGAGTTAAAAAATAAGACAACAGTAAAGTTAGCCCAATTTTTTTGTATATTGTGAAAGAGGATGTTACGCCGAGTAAACAGATACCATACATGACACGGTTGAAAATTGCCCGCACTCGCGGAATGACGACAAAGTCCGGTATTTAAAAATTTCCATAGGCGATGCTTTAAACATTTTTATCGGTTACCAGGTTAGAGGTGCAGAGGAGGTCTTTTGCTAGAATTATTGCTCACACTCTGGCGATCGCGGCGATACCTCACATGTGTGGTTTGAACACTGTTCCTTTTAAAAAAAAAAATCTGATCACTTTTATTGCTATCACAAGGAATGTAAACATCCATTGTGATAGTAATATATGGTGACAGGTACTCTTTTTGGAGGGATGGGGGGTCAGTCTAAAAGACCCCCATCCCTCCTTTGCACTTCACAGTATTCAGTTTGCCAAAAATGGCAATTCTGAATACTGTCATTTTTTTAAAATTGCCGAGTAAACCGGAAGTGACGTTGTGACGTCGCTTCCAGAATTTGCCGAAGGAGAGCTGATCGGAGCCGATTACGGCTTCTATCAGGTCTCCTCCAGCCAAAGGACGCGCCGGATTGTCGCTCCAGTCCCCCGGTGGGACGGGAGGCCGGAGAAGGCGGCAGAAGGCAGCCCCCCTGGGATAACGACCGAGCGGCTCCCAAGCCAGATCGGTCGTTACCCCTGGATAGCCGACCGCCAGCTCTAAAAAATGATACCGTGATATAGCCTGCAGGTGCAGGCTATGTCCCGGTAGAGCCGCTCAAACCCGTCCACAGCTTAAAAGCAGATTATCTTTAAACAATATACTGCATATTTTAGTACAATTTAGGGGATCCGATCATGCTCCAAACACTATTTCTATTTGCACAACTCCAGGTCTGGACTGGAGTAAGGAGTTGGGAGTTATCTGTGACCTGAGAGCAATAGTGAATTCCATTTTGGGTGTAAATCTACTCCAGAGCTATTGTGAATACCGTTGTAGCTCTATTTAGCACCATTTGCCATTTTTGGGAGCTAAATAGCTCTCAGGAGTAAATTTACTCTACTAAACGCTTTAGTAAATAAACCCAAAGGTCTCCTTCAAGGGTAAAAGACTATATAGTCACTGATAGTAGTTGATGCAAACATGTAAAAAAATTATGCATTTAAAAAGGCAAGGGTGTCCCTCCATCCGCCCCCCACGGCGTCCCTCGTCCTCCCCCCCCACGGCGTCCCTCCATCCTCCCCCCACGCATTCCTCTGTCCTCCTCCTATGGTTTCCCTCTGTCCCTTCTGCCATAGCGTACCTTTATCCCTCCTCCCATGGAGTCCCTCTGCCTAGGGCAAAACTAAATCTAAATGCACCACTGGGTGCACCACTGATAATCTTAGACCATTCAGAGTAAGAATCATTAACCACTACTCTCTAAATTCGGTCTTTTAGCCAGTTTTCTATCCATGTACAAACTGATCTTTCCAAGCCTGTAGACTTTACCTTACACATTAGCCGTGTGTGGGGAACTGTGTTCAAGTATACCACGTCCACAGCCACCCCTGTCCAAGGTTTTACTTACCGCCTCATTAAAAGAAATCAGATTTGTCTGACAACTTCTGTGTTTCATTTATCCATGCTGTCTGTTTCTTAAAATATATTTTTCCTAAAAGAACTCATCTATGTGATCTTTTATTAAACTCTCCAGTATCTTCCCAGCTATAGACGTTACACTAACATGACTATAATTACTTGGTAAAGACTTTGATCCTTTTATAAATATGGGCACCACATTGGCCCTATGCTAATCCAGTGGTACCATTCCAGTCATTAACGAGTCCCTAAAAATTAGATACAATGGCTTTGAAATGACAGAGCTCAATTCTTTTAGGATCTGTGGGTGAACCCCATTTGGTCTAGGTGCTTTATCCACCTTTATTCTGTCTAAATACTTCTGGACCATTTCATTTTGAGCCATTGTGGATCATTTGGGGCTGTGTCACTACCTCCCCCATTATGGACATGAGCTCCCCCATGCTCCTTTGTATACACAGAGTTGTTCCCCACCACTCACCTGTAGGTAAAATTATAATCTCAAACCTTTACAGTTTAGGAGATATTCCCACCGCAAGCAGCCACTGACATCAGCGGCGCATGCGCAGTGATGTCCCGGCAAAGGCCCGCCTGGCCAGAAAGACAGGCTCCCGTGCGGGTTACGTTTCATGGCTCCGGCCACTCACAGCATCAGAGCCGTGTACCTGGAAGAAAAGTGAAGGAAGATTTCCGCTCCCTCAGAGGGGACCAAGCAGCCCTGACGGATCTTCGTTCTAAGGTATTTTATAATAGGGCTAGTATGCGGTGCATACTAGCTCATTATGCCTTTGCCTTACAGGTTTTGGGTTTTTTCCCCTGGGGATACAAACGCTTTAATACATTTACCTTCTCTTTGTCCTTAGTCACCCACTCTAGGTTATTTTGTGTAAGAGCCTACATGCTCAGACCTGACCTTTTTACTATTAATACATTTGAAGATTTTTTGGGGGTTTGTCCTACTATCCTTTTGCAATCTGTCCTTTGTTGTGAATTTTTGCATCTTTGACTTCCTTATTACGTATTCTGTTATATTGTTTGTAACATTTAAACGATGATAGTATTCCTTCACTTTTATATTTTTTAAAAGCTCTTTTCTTATAATTGATAGATTTTTTTTCAACTGCGGCCATGAGCCACATAGGTTTTAATTTTAGCCTTTTAAACTTATTGTTAGCCTTTTAAACTTATTGCCCACAGGAATATACTTTGCAGTGAGATCGCATACAGTTACAGTTAGTCAGGTTGAAAAAAGACACAAATCCATCTAGTTCAAAAAAAAAAAAAAAAACAACAGAAAAATGATATATAACAATACAATCTCTTATACAATCCTTCACCCACAGTTGATCCAGAGGAAGGCAAAAAAATCCCAGCAAAGCGTGATCCAATTTGCTATAACGGGGTAAAAAATTCCTTCCCGAGAGGCGATCGGATTCACCCTGGATCAACTTACCTAAAAATGTTAGTACCCAGTTATATTATTTACATTAAGGAAATAATCCAGGCCTTTTTTAACCCTTTCCTTACCCGGCACTTAAACCCCCCCCTCCTGCCCAGACCAATTTTTTGGCTTTCAGCGCTGTCGCATTTTGAATGACAATTGCGCGGTCGTGTGACGTTGTACCCAAATAAAATTTGCGTCCTTTTTTTCCCACGAATAGAGCTTTCTTTTGGTGGTATGTGACCCCTTCTGCGTCATTTCTGATCGCCGCTATAAACAAAAAATGAGCGACAATTTTGCAAAAAAGAACAATATTTTTTACTTTTTGCTAAAGTACAAATCCATTAAAAAAATGATTCATCAGTTTTGGCCGATATATATTCTTCTACATATTTTTGGTAAAAAAAAAAAATCGCAATCGGCGTATATTGATTGGTTTGCGCAAAAGTTATCGCGTCTACAAACTGGGAATTGATTTATGGCGTTTTTATTATTTATTTTTTTTTACTAGTAATGGCGGCGATCTGCGATTTTTATCGGGACTGCGATATTGGGGCGGACATGTCGGACATTTTTTACACATTTTTGGGACCAATGACATTTATTCAGCGATCAGAAATGTAAATGTCCACTGATTACTGTATAAATGTCATCGGCACTGAAGGGGTTAACCTGCAGGGGGCAGTGAAGGGGTTAACAAATGTTCCCTGGCTGTGTTCTAACTGTGGGGGGGCGGGGCTGGCCGGGACATAACAGATCTAACTGATCCCAGTGACAGGGATCAGTATATCTGCTTGTCCCCTGTCACAGAACAGGGAACCGTCGTCTTTACAACGGCGGTTCCCTGTTCTGAGGCTCCTAAAAGTGATCGGCGGGTCTCGGGCGGACATCGAGTCCGCCCGACCCACGGGCACGCTCGCGCAGCGTGCCTCCAGGGGGCGCGCCTGGAGCGTGCGCAGTGGAGGACGTCCATGGACGTCCTCCGGGCATTTCAGGTCCGCGCTGGAGCTGTACTTCGGCTATAGCGCGGACCTGGAGTGGTTAAAGCAATCTACAGTCTTTATGAAGAATTCCCAATTCTGTTCTGTGTTCATCAATGCCAATATTCCCTCCTAGTCTAAGTCCTGGAGAACAGCCCTCATGCTTGGAAAATTTTCTCTCTTTAAGTTAAGTGTTTTTATCTTAACCATATGTGTTTGTTGCTTGCAGCTTACATTAAATTAAATCATGTTATGGTCACTGTTACCCAGGTGTACTTTTATATGAATATTGGTAATAAGCTCTGCATGGTTTGAGATTACCAGGTCCAGCAAAGTGTCATTCCTAGTCAGGGCCTCAATAAACTGGACCATAAAATTGTCCTGTAATAGGTTTATATATTTCTGCCCTTTAAATATCCCAGCAGTGCCATTACTCCAGTTAATATCCCCCATTATTATCACTGTCCAAGCACTTGCTATCTGTACAATGAGTCTCCACCTCCTCATTACCACTGGGAGGTCTACAACAAACTCCAATGATAACCTTTGTAGTGTGCACACCCATATGCAGATCTACCCATAATGCTTCAGACTCATCACACTCTCCATCAACTAGGTCCTCATTCACACTCACTTTGAGATCACTTCTCACATAGAGACAGACACCCCCACCCTTCCATTTTACCCTGTCCTTCCGAAAGAGAGCATAGCCAGGAATATTAATAGCCCAGTCATGTGAAGAATGAAACACCTGTAGCTATTATTCTCGGTGCCATGTGTTTGTTTTCTATAGGTTTACATACCTACAAACCTTCCCGAATCCCAAATGGATATTAAGCAGAATTCATTTTGGACCTCCACAATCATTCCAGATTCTCATGTGGCCTCCTTGAAAAATGAATTACCCAACCCTGCTCTAAAAATTAGAGATGCCCCTAGCTACAGCCTGGTTACTACATGCTTGGGGGTCTACTCATTAGCTGCTACATACTCCCAATTCTTAAACATATGACCTCTGGAGAGTTTTACCACTTCATGATCAGACCATTTGTGCTATTCAGCATTGCACTAGTGTAACTGGTAATTGCACGGTCACACAACGCTGTACCCAAAAGAAATTTACATCAGTTACATTTTCCCACAAATAGAATTGTCTTTTGGTGGCTTTTGATCACCACTGGGTTTTTTTATTTTTTGCTATATAAATAAAAGACTGAAAATTTTGGAAAAAAAAAAAGTTTAATCTTTCTTCATAAATTGAGACCAAAATGTATTCTGCTGCATTTCTTAGGTAAAATATAACCCAAATCAGTGTATATTACTTAGTCTACAAACTAGGGGATATATATTTTAAATTGGTCAATCCTGATGTACCGACGACCAATCTCATTTCTTGAGGCCCTAAAATGTCAGTACAGTACAAATTCCCCCAAAATCACCCCTATTTGGAAAGTAGGCAGTCTGAGGTATTTAGTAAGAGGTATGGTGAGTTTTTGAAAGTTGTACTTTTTTTTTCATAATTTTGGAAAATGAATCAAATATTGTTTTTCCACAATTTTTTTTTCATACGGTCACCAGTGCAGTACAGCGTCATCATATGACTGGTGTGGTGGTGATCGGGAATACTGACTGCTGACAGTATGTAAAAAATATATATTTTTGAGGTTTTTCATACTTTATTTTTAAACCATTTTACCCATCTTGTCATTAAAGTAGTTCATAGTGACACTATACTATTATGGGGGGGGGGGGGGGGATTAGGATTTTTTTTGCACTGTATTTGCTGATGATCACTGTTATAAGCAATGATTTAACTGACATGAGTGGCTTTACATTCATGACAGTTTTCTTACTATTGCGGTGCTGTGAGTGGCTACAGCTACATGGTACAGAGTATCAGATACCCCATGATAGCTGGGGGACAATTACAGTGTCACAACAGTAAGCAAGCTGTTCATGAATGAAAGCCACTCGTGACAGTTTGCTTACATAACATAATGTGATCACTATGACTGGTCACATGATACCCTGAATACTCACAGCGGCCGGGTACCGAGCACCATGGGTCATAGGTTTTCATAGCATGGAAAAATGATTGTCACCTTTATCCAATACATTGTTTAAGAACAGACCTCTAAGTGTTTGGGGAAATGTACACCACAAAATGAAAGGTAATGACTCAATTTTTATTTTTCTCCTGCTATCAATGGCCAACACAGTACAACACTTCATCCATGTCTTTGGTGATCTCTGATCTCCTTATGAACTGTTTCTTACATGATGAAGATCAGCCATAGAGTATATCTGAGGTGTATATCAGGGTGTGCTTCTTCCCCACATGAGACCTGTCATGTCCAGAAACATTCATATAGAACAGTGGTTCTCAACCTCAGTCTTCAAGTACCCCCAACAGGCCATGTTTTGGGAATTTCTCTTAGATACATATCTGTCCAAAATATCAAGCCATTGACTCGGTTTTTTAAAGCACCTGTGCAAAGCAAGGGATACCTGCAAACATGGCCAGTTGGGGGTATTTGAGGACTGAGGTTGAGAACCTCTGATATAGAAGACATTTCCCACACTCAAGGCACTAATACACCTTGAGGGTTGTGTGGGATCCCTGATGTACAGGAAGACAGGACTTCACTGAAGAACAATTCCCTCACTCAGGACAGGAATACGGCTTCTCCCCTGTGTGAGATCTATGATGTCTGTTAAGACTGGACTTCTTTGAATAACATTTCTCACACTCAGGACAGGAATATGGCTTCTCACTTTTGTGAGATCTTTGATGTCTTTTAAGACTGGACATCAGCGGAAAACACTTCCCACACTCAGGACAGGAAAATGGCTTCTCTCCTGTGTGCAAACTCTGATGTGAAGAAAGACTGGACTTAGTTGAAAATGATTTCTCACACTCAGGACAAGAATATGGCTTCTCCCCCGTGTGAGATCTCTGATGTATGACAAGATCTGATTTTTCTAAAAAGCATTTCTCACACTCAGAACACAAATACGGCTTATCACCTGTGTGCAATCTCTGATGTCTGTTAAGATGGGACTTCATTGAAAAACATTTCCCGCATTCAGGACAGGAAAATGGCTTCTCACCTGTGTGAAACCGCTGGTGTTGGCCAAGCTCTGATTTTTGGGCAAAGCATTTGCTGCATTCCAGACAGGAATATGGCTTTTCCCCCGTGTGAGATCTTTCATGAGCATTAAGATTATATTTAGAATGGAAACATTTCCCACACTCAGAACAAGAAAATGGCTTTTCTCCTGTGTGAGATCTCAAATGCACTAAAAGATGGCACTTCTTTGAAAAACACTTCCCACACTCAGTACAGGAAAACCTCTTATGTGTTGGAAGGACGGCACCATCCCTCACAGTCTGAGGTTCCTCAGGATAAGAGGAATACGATGGTCCATCTACACTGTGTGGTGCCGGATGGACATTTGAGGTAGCCGGGTTTTCTCCTGGACTATACTGTGCGATGTCCTCATCTTCTACTTTACAGTCTGGAGACAAAGTGAGACGATCCTCTGAGGTTTTCCTCATCTCCCGTCCATCTACTAAAATAGAAATACAAAGATTATTACTACACATGAGCTGATTGGTTCCCCTAAACCAGGACTCCACCCACATCAGGCAGCTTTGTCTCTGAGGATCTTACAATTCCCCCCTCAAGGTAACGGGTAAATGGCTCCTCTGATCTCCTACCAGTTCATTTCTTTATTCATGGACCTTAGTCAGAGTGTCAGGAAGGGCATGCTAGTAGACTTTTGTCTAGGCGGACTTCTGTGCCTTCTCACTGGCTCATTCATGTTGCCCCTCATACACGTAGGAATTTGGCTAAAACCTATGAGCATGCGCAAATGCACCAACTGGGCTATTTAACCAATCCAGCTCCAGAAGATTTACCCCCCTTCATGACCAGGCCATTTTTTGGGATACAGCACTACTTTATTTTAACTGACAATTGTGCGGTCGTGCGACGTTGTACCCAAATAAAATCGATGTCCTTCTTTTCCCCACAAATAGAGCTTTCTTTTGGTGGTATTTGCCATTTTTATTTTTTGCTTTAAACAAAAAAAGAGCGACAATTTTGAAAAACACAATATTTTTTACTTTCTGCTATAATACATATCCAATAATAAAAATGTAAAAAATCGAATATCTTCATCAGTTTAGCCCAATATGTATTCTGCTACATGTTTTTGGTAAAAAATCCCAATAAGCGTATATTGATTGGTTTGCGCGAAAGTTATCGTGTCTACAAACCATGGGACAGATTTATGTGATTTAAATGTATTTATTTTTTACTAGTAATAGTGGCGATTGGTGACTTATAATGGGACTGTGATATTGTGGTGGAGAAATCGGACACCTAACTGATACTTTTTTGGGAACCAGTGACACTAATACAGTGAACAGTGCTAAAAAATATGCACTGTCACCGTACTGACACTGGAAGGGAAGGGGTTAACATAATGGGTGATCAAGGGGTTAAATGTGCGCCTAACATGTTTTACTTTGTACTTTGTGTGCTGATTTTACTAAGCAATGTGCTGTTTTTTACTTCCTGCTTTACAAAAACAACACATTGCTCCTGTCAGAAGAGAGCCCTGTGTTTGTTTACCTACTCAGGAATCTCTTCAGTAATTTCTGGAGCTGATCATTGGCTGCCAGTCACTGATTGGTCGATGCTTCAGCCAATCGCAGCACAGCCAGGGTGTGGTCACTCAGGCACTTGGATCACGTGATCAGGTATGTGACCTGGCACAGAGCGGCCGCCCTTCAGCAGTAAATCTGCGGTGGGCAGTCTTTAAGCGGTTAACCACTTGCGGACCGCCCACCGTGGACTGACAGTGGCAAAGTGGCTCGATATCGTGAACCGCGTCACCTGATGGCAGCCACAAGATCGTGGCTTATGAGCACTCACTCGCTGTGTTCCAGGGGGGCCAGGGAGCGGGTAGGGCTCGATGTCTGCCGGCTACCCACGATCGCTCCCCCGCAGTGACAGAATGGGGGTTTGTGTATGTAAACACGGATCTTTGTTCTGACAGGGGGAAGGAATGTGATCACAGGCTTACTGTATATGGGAGCCACAATCAATCTCCTCCCCCACTCAACCCAGCCCCCATACAGTTAATAACACACACAGGAAACACAGTTAACCCTTAGAGCGCCCCCTCCAGGTTAACCCCTTGACTGCCAGTGACATTTACACAGTAATCAGTGCATTTTCATAGCACTGATCGCTGTATAGATGCCAATGGTCCCAAAAAAGTGTCAAAATGGTCCGACATGTCCGCCGCAATATCGCTATCCCGCTAAAAAATGCAGATCACCGCCATTACTAGTAAAAAATAAAATAAAAATAAAAACCCCATAAAAGAATTCTCATAATCCGTAAACGCGGCAACTTTTGCGCAAACCAATCAATAAATGCCGATTGCATTTTTTTTAACCAAAAATATGAGGAAGAATATAAATTGGTCAAAACCGATGAAAAAAATTATTTTTTTTAATAGTTTTTTTTTAGATTTGTATTTTACAAAAAAGTAAGAAATATTGTCTTTTTTTGCAAAATTTTCGCTCTTTTTTTGTTTATAGCGGTGATCAGAAATGACGCAGAGGGGATCAAATACCACCAAAAGAAAGCTCTATTTGTGGGGAAAAAAGGGCGCAAATTTAGTTTGGGTACAACATCGCACGACCGCGTAATTGTCAGTTAAAGCAACGCAGTGCCGAATCGCAAAAAGTACTCTGGTCCTAACGTGGGAAATCCTTCCGGGCCTGAAGTGGTTAAACTGTGTCAGTGCTCTGGTTCAGTGCTACTTTGTCTTTCAGCCTCCTGTGTATCCTGTGACTCTGTATGCTGATCCTAGTTGCTGAATTGGCTTGCTTGACCGCTCTCTGAACTCCCCCTGCATCAACCCATTTGCTTTTCTTCCACTGATTGGCTCCTGACCCGGCTTGTACTCAGACCATGTTCCTGCCTGCTCCTCTGTACCTGATTCGTCCTACCAGTGTATGACTCAGCTTACCTGACTCTGCTTACTGACACATCCTGCTGTTCTACTGTCTGCTACCAGTGCATGCCTCACCTGCCCGCTGCCGCCAGTAACAGCCTGCTTCAGTCTGCCATTCACCTGCAGGCTTGCTTCACTGAAGACTACTGATGACTCTCCTGTCTGGCATGAATACCAGCTCTGCTACTAGCAAGACTTACAGGCACTCGTGCAACTCTGCATTCCTGTGCCTTCTGTTTACATTACCAGGGGGCCCAAGTCAGAGGAGTAAGAGAGGCCTTCCTCATCGTTTATAGGCTCTGCTACCAAGTATGTGATAGAGAGTGAGGAAACAATGAGAACTGACTTTCATAGGAGTGACAGTGATGAGGGGATTATAGGACAAGTGTCCCCACCCCCTCTATCACTCATTGATATTATTGGTATTCAGCTATCAGTGGCAACAGGTTGATATGACCTAGTCCTTGCTCTACTCTGGACCAATCAGTGAGCAGTCAGATACCTCCTCCTACCTTATTGCCCCTGTAAATATCTCCTCCTGGGAGGATGTCTCTAGTCGTGTCCACCCAGTAATTGTGATTTATGTAAGGAGGTGGGTATGACGAGTGACTAACCAGGTCTCATCTCGTTCCTGATCCAGTATAGTTGGACAACGGTGACTATCGACTTATGGTTATTATAGTTACTCACTATCTCCCCCACCCCTGTGAACAGGATATTAGGGGAGTAGTGACAGTGAGGATACTTTCAGTCAAGAGTAACAAAGGAGTGAGAGATAGTGT
>BLSH010098192.1:500813-515094 GCA_018402905.1 Glandirana rugosa | reverse complement strand
GACACTTTCTGACGGGAATAGTGTCGGTAATGGGACTATGGGAATAACACTGCCTTTCGGGGCACTTTGCCCTCTATATGAGGGCTGGGCTGACGAGGTGCGGTATTATGATCCGGGTTCGGACGGTTTGTGGCCGGATTTAAATCCTTGGCGGGCGTGCGTCGGGTAGTATGTCTTCCGATGTTCACCGTTGGCGTGTTGTCCTCGGAGAATTAAAAACTCGCTAGCCCTGTGGGTCCCGTCCTTGCGCCCTAAGCTCCGGGCCCTTTGGTCAATGACTCGAGTAGTCCGGTGGCGAGTATGTGGTCCGGCGGTAGGTATGAGGTGTTCTGTATGAAGGGCTGCGTGCGGGCGGTTCCGAAATTTAGGCCGGTGTTTGGCAGGCTTGGGCCTAGTGTTATGGCGTGGAGTATGGATGGCGGCCTGGTGTATGAGCGGTGGCCTGATGAGCTCAGTAACTGGTTTCCCGGGCCTCGAATCCCGCGTTCCTGCCCTGGGTGTCCCGATCGCTCAAAAATTAAGAGGCTCCTGTTGTGCGGTTGCCACTTGTAGCCTTCTGTATGATGGGCTGCGTGCGGGCGGTTCCTAAATTTAGGCCGGTGTTTGGCAGGCTTGGGCCTAGTATTATGGCGTGGAGCAGTCGGGTCGGGAGTATATCTCCCGTTTCACGGGGCTTTCCGTCACAATAAGGGTATCAGGGTAATGGCTGTGATAAGGGCAGTCTTTCACAGGTGTCAGATTGTCTCACCCCTTTTTCTTTTTGACGGATTGCTCTGGTGAGTATCTGTATTCCCGGAGCTTCTCCAAGAGACGTCCGCTGCTCGTCCCTGCAAGCCACGCCCCCCTGTCATAGACTTCTATGGAGGCCTTGAAGAGGCTTTGAAGCATGGCTAAAGCTACATGCAGGGCAGCCATCAGAAATTTTGGAGCCCCCTACACAGCTTTAAACCTGGGCCCCCCCCCATCTGACCACCAACATTCCCCAGGGCCCACCCACTGGCCGTCCCACCACATCCGCCCACTGGCCATCTCACTAAATCCGCCCACTGCCCAGGAGTGTACACATCTTGCAGCCGCAGTAGGAATTATACATCTTGTAACAATTACCAAGTGTAGCCTGTCAAGCATGACCCATTCAAGTGAATGGGGCCACTCTGCAAACACCCTGCAACTGTGTGCAATGTATGCTAGTGTGGGATCCAAGGGGTTAAAGCAGGTGGTGAAAAGGTGATAAAATGCCTGCTCACTGCCTGCTTTAGCTGCAAAGGTTGCCATATTTCTTTTAAGTGAGACAGGGTGTACAATTCCTGTTGCAACATGTGTAGTGGAGTGCAGTTGCAGGGTGGTAAAAAACAGGGCTCATCTCTGGGGATTTTACCTCCCCCAAACTGCAAATGTAAAGTTCTTACTGGCATGAGTCCCCTATCATAGTTGCCTTTTAGGGGTTGTCGTGGGAGAAGAACAGAGAGGGACGCTGTACAACAAGGACAGAGAATGATGCCGAGGGCAGAGGGGGACACAATACGACAAGGACAGAGGGATGCCATGGACAGAGGGACGCAGTGTGAGGAGGACAGAGAGGGATGCCAGGGACAGAGAGGGACACTGGGCAGACAGGGACAAAGAAGGCCGCCGTGGGGGGGGAATCAGAGGAACGCTGTGGGGGTAGGACACAAGGGGACACCGTGGGGGGGTTAGGAGGGCGCAGGGGGTTACCATGGGGTGGAGGAGTGGAAGACACAGGGGGACACCGTGGGTGGGAGAGAGGAGGACACAGTTGGGAATGAGGGATGTAGTGGGTCACTGTGGTGGGGGAGGACACAGGGGGACACCAATGGTGGAGGAGGGAAGGACACCGTGGGAGGGTGGAGGACACAGGGGGTAACCGTGGTGGGTAGAGGTAACAGGAGGACACTCTGGGGGGGGTGGAGGACACAGGGGGACACTGTGGGGGGGACCAGGAGAGTATCATAGGGCCTCCTGCGGTCCTGTTGGGGCCCCCTAAATCTGTACTCCCCCCATGCCAGCGCTGGTGTCCCTAGACTCCAGTAAAAAAACCACAGGCAGCACAGCCTCACCTGATGCTTGCAATAAGACCCTGCTCTGAACCATAGGTGTTGGAGGTCCCAAACTTGGACCAATTATTGCCCAGGGGGCCCTCTCTATGTGGCCCAAGTTTGGTATTTTTATCAGCTATGGTACGGGAGAACAGTGTCCCCAAACTGTGTTCTCCCTCCCATAGACTCCAATGTTAAAGACTGCTAAAGTCTTTGTTGTAAGCGCCGCTTGAGACACTGGGGCCCCTTACAACAGTACTGCCTGTACCCCCCTGCCTACATAGGGTATACTCTTTGATGCAAAGCTGAAACTAAGCAAAGCCAACGCAAGGTGTAAACAGAACCGTAAGCTAGCCATTTTATTTAGTGACAGGTGCTTTAACTAGCATTAAGGGAGCTTTAACAAACGTGACTGACGCCCTGTTTTTTTTTACATAATCTTTATTTTATTTAAACAAGCAGAAGATATTTGCAAACATACACTGTGATAGTTCATACATAAGGAGCTAGCGGGTTCATCCCGCCTGCCTAGTACACCAGTACTATCCTAATTAATGCTGCATCACTTTGCGAACTATTTATTTCAACAGTGGATTTTAGGGCAATCCCACCATATGTACAATAGGGTACCTTTTTGTCCACACCCCCTCCAGCAACGGTCTGAGACGGATGAGTATATTTTAGCTAAATTGGCCGGTACCCTGTACCAACGGGTAAGTATTTTATAATTAGTTTCCTGGGTTCTCGTCTCGATCGTGCTAGAGTGGGCCACATGTGTGACAGTTGGGCTTCAGCGAACTCCAGCTCCAGATCTCTCTCCCATTCCCTAACGAAGGCTGGTTTAACGGAGGGTCTCACCGAGCCTAAAAGTTTATACAATTCCGAGATCATATGCGGTATGGGTTTGTCGTCTACGAAGAGGCGTTCGAATGGTGTTAAGGAGTCAAGGTTTCTAAACGGGTGACTCTGAGGCGAAAAAGTGGGTGAGTTGAGTATGTCGCCACGAATCCACGGGGAAGTTACCATAACGGCTTCTAAGAGTTGCAAGAGTGTGAAGTTTACCTTTCTCCAGCATCGTGCCACAACAAACGTGTCTGTCCTTGGCCCATTTCCTAAAGAAGCCTTGCTGTTCTCCCGGAATGAACCAACGAAAGCCCCCTAACGGGGCCAATGGGGACATCAGCAGCGCTATGGCGAATAACCTATTCGTTCTATCCCAAATTTTTATTGTCTGTTGCGTGAGGGGAGATGTGCTTTCTGAGAGTCCCCTGCAGTCCCTGGGCAACCAAGGGGCATAAGCCAGATCCCTCCCTGCTAAACATTTCTCCAGCCTGACCCACCCCCTGCCGGCCGTGTGGAAGTGCCAGTTTAGAATTATTTGTAGGGCAATAGCCCTATAGTAGCTTTTTAAATCTGGGATACCCAGGCCGCCTCTCTGTTTAGGGTGTTTCAACACTCGCATAGCGAGTCTGGGCCTTTTGCCATTCCTCACAAATCTCGTCAGAAGGCTAGTCACCCCGGAGAAAAAGGAGCCCGGCAATGCAACTGGAACCATCTGCATATAGAAGAGTACCCTCTGGAGCACATTCATCTTGATGATGTTAACACGGCCTAGCCATGTAAAGGCCATTTTTGTCCAGGTCGCAAGGTCACTTTTGATTTCTGCCAATAGGGTGGGGTAATTATTTTCATACAATGTCTCATACCTATCCGTGAGCTTAATGCCTAGATACTTGATAGCAGATTTAGCCCAGGTGAAGGGGAACTCAGTTTGAAGGCTGTTGGCCATTTGACTCGGTATCGCGATTGGTAATATGTCCGACTTCGTATAATTAATTTGGAAGTTAGATGAGTTGCCATATCTTTGGAATTTGGCCATGAGATTTGGCAACGAAATCCGGGGTTCGGAGACATAAAAAAGGATGACGTTCGCGTAAGCCGATAGTTTATGCTCCGTGTCGCCTATCCGTAGCCCCTTAACGCTGGGGCTGTCGCGGATCGTTCGTAACAGAGGCTCCAGCGTGAGAGCAAAGAGAAGAGGTGACAACGGGCACCCCTGTCTGGTGCCATTTCTAATTGGAAATCTAGGGGAAAGGAATCAGTTTACCTACACCTGGGCCTGTGGCTGTGAGTGTAAGGCGAAAATCCATGCTAGCATTTTTGGGCCCAACCCAAGGGACTTTAGTACCCCCCGTAGGAAAGGCCATCCGACCCGATCGAAGGCCTTCTCCGCATCCGTGGATAGGACGAGGTAGTGGCCTCCAACCGGGTCGTTCTGTGCCCAGTTAATGAGGCTGATAGCTCTAAGTGAGTTATCCCTGGCCTCTCGTCTGGTCACAAACCCAGTCTGGTCAGAGTGTACTACCTTAGGGACTAAGTGCTTCAGTCTGTTCGCCAAGACTTTTGCAAAAACCTTGACATCCGTGTTCAACAAGGATATTGACCGGTAGCTCTGCGGTTGCATTGAATCCTTCCCCTCCTTGGGAAGAATTGTAATGTGCACTAACAATGCCTCAGGTGGAATCCCCTTTCCTCCTGCCACCGAATTAAAGTAGCTACACATTGGTCCCAGCAATAAGGGCAAAAAGGTGGAGTAATAACTTTTGTCCAGCCCGTCCGGACCCGGACTCTTCCCACTAGGCAATGATTTAATCACCCCCTCAACCTCTGCCTGCGTAATTGGGGCCTCTAATATCTCTAGTTGCTCCTCCGGAAGGGGTGGAAGCCCTGAGTCCGTTATATATTCCTGTATGTCTTTATATTTATCAGGGCGGTCTGGCATCTGGCCACTACCTTCTATCGAATATAAGCGTGCGTAGTTGTCCATGAAAACCAATGCAATCTTGGATGAGTGTGAAACTGTATCCCCCCTTGCAGACTTCATTTTATGGATGTGCGTCTGAGCATTCCGTTTCCGAAGAGCCCTCGCCAACATGCGGCTGCACTTATCCCCATGTTCATAGAATCTATGAGCCTGAAACAATAATTGTTTGCAGATTTTCCGGTCCAGCAAGCGGGAGAAGAGTTCCCTCAGCTCCAATAATTTTTTGAGGGCTCCTGGGTGGCCATTCCACTTATGGCAGGTTCAGCCTTTTGGAGGGCTTCCAACACTCGTTGGTAATCTACCTGCTGTGCCTTTTTAATCCTGGCTCCTTGTGAGATTAGTTCGCCCCTAACCACCACCTTGTGCCCCTCCCAGACCATACCTTCATCTACCCCAACATCCGTATTCTCTGCAAAATAGTGCCGTAGAGTCTCCGACACCCTCGAGACCACCACAGAGTCGTCTAAGAGATTTGCGTTCAATCGCCAAGACCATGGCTTACCCCTGCCTTGAGGTAACCGGAGAGCAATTGTGATGGGTGCATGATCAGAGATAGTTATTGGTTCAATGGTGGCTTCCTGTAGCAGCTCGAGGGTGTGGTAATCCACCAGCAGCATGTCTATACGTGTGTAAACGTCATGCACTGCAGAGTAATAACTATAATCCCTACTGGAGGGGTGCATCACCCGCCAACTGTCCACGAGCAGATGAGTCTGGATTGCTTTACGAAAGCGCTTGAGGAATGCAAACGCGTGTGTGGGGCGACTATGGGATATATCTAGGATCGGATCTGGGCTGACATTGAAATCTCCCCCCACCACCAGGTGATCCTCCCGGAAAGCGGCCAACCGATCTAACGTTTCTTCCAAGAACGTCACCTGGTTATAGTTAGGGGCATACAGGGTGGCAAAGATATATTTCGCTCCTTCCAGCGTGCCCTTCAGGATAACGAATCTACCCAAAGGGTCAATTATATTGGCCTCTGGCCGAAAGGGGCAGGTTTTGTGTATGGCTATCACCATGCCTTTCGCTTTAGAGGTTGGTGAGACACTAAGGAACCACTGATTAAAGAGGTGAGTGGGCAACCTGGGCTGGGACTGGGAGGTAAAATGTGTTTCTTGTAGCAGCAATACTTGGGCCTTCAACCTTCTAAGTTCAACCCATAGCTTACTTCTCTTGTGTGGTGAACACAGACCTCGCACATTATATGAGATTACCTATATGAGTAGTCATGGAGGATGCCATATTGTCGTCATCTTCAGATCGTTTTGGAGGTCCCAGTGCAGGGGGTCTGGCCAAAAGATCATCTCAGAGGTGTCCTCCCAAAGAAGAAAGAGAGAAACAGAAAAAGTGAAGGGGGAAAAAGAGAAGAAGAGGAGAGAAAATGTTAAACCACAGTTTAATAACACAAACAATGTTAGAAAAAATAATAAAACATATCCGGTAAACAGTGACCGGTGTTCTTCAGTAACAATCAATGGTGGGTCGGGGTACAGCCCCCACCCTCCAAGGGGCGGACCCCGCCCCCCTACCCAACATTCCCTCTAGGTATAACTTCCAATGAAAGATGGCCTACTGGGGGAACCGGGGCCACTGCAGGGGGAACAAGGGGAGAGATCCCCGCTCCTTCCACCGCTTCCATGAGCAAAATTCATGACCTTGGGGTAAACTTGGGGCAGACAGTCTGAATTGGTATGAGCTGCTATAGCACAGCTGACGGATTCTGGATAAGGGGGCATAAGAATGAGAGTACACTGACAGGAGGGTTACTAACAAAAGAAGTCCTTCCCTGCCTAGGTGCAATAATGTGGTTCTTGTCCCATCAGTCCTGGAGGTATCAGGTGCAGAGTCCAACTCCAGGATAGACGGACCTCTCAAATGGAGAAGGGTCATGGTGGTTGCAAGTTAGCAGAGGGTGTCCGCCTTGTGCAAGTTCTATGTTATGGGGCAGACTCATACTACTACAACCTGGACCCTGAATGTCCATACAATGAGATGGGAAGACATTTTGCTTATCTAAAAAGTTATTTAGTCTCTGCTGGCTGCAGGCCTTTGCGAGTCCCCAGAGGTGCGTCTCTTACGGCCCGTAGAGCGCCGCCTATTCTTCACCTTTTGCCATGACTGAGGGAGCGACATGGTCGGAAAGTCCAGTGATCCCCTCCAGTCCGGAAAGTCCACCTGTCCTAGGTCCAAAGCCATGAGAAAGTTAGGTAGATCATCCTTTGTGTATAAGTTGACTTGTCTGCCATCTTTTTTGACCTGCAAACTAAAGGGGAAACCCAACTGTATGTTAATTCAGCATCCTTAAGAGCTGCCAAGACCGGGCACAGTGCCCTGCGCTGCATTAGAGTCCGCCTGGACAAATCCTGGTAAAAGAACAACCTTGCTCCATTAAAATCGTAATATGGTCTATTACGCATCTTTTGCATGATGCAATCTTTCAAAGTATATTTATGGAGTTTGCAAATTATGTCCCGTGAGTTGTCCTGATCCTGGGAAGGAGGTCTTAGAGCCCTATGTGCCCTGTCTATCTCCACAGGGACAGTTGGAGGAAGCTCCAAAATGGTTCTAAATATGTCCGTAAGGGTAGGTATTATGTCTCTAGGTGCTGTCGCCTCAAGTAGGCCTCTGATGCGTATGTTTGCCCTCCTACTCCGGTTCTCAAAATCATCCATTTGAGAGATGAGGGCCTCAATTTTCCTATCCTGGGCAGCACATCTTTCTTGTAACACTGATATGTGGGGGAGAGTGTCCTCCAGCTTCTGCTCCATCATTTCAACCCTGCCTCCTAGATGTGCAGTGTCAGCCTTGAGCTGCGTAATATCCTTAGTGAATGCCTTTTCAATTTTTGCTGTGAAGTGTTCCAGGTCCTCCCTAGTAGGTAACGACCATATGTGGCGTCTAAGGTCCCCATCGCCCAGGATATCCGCCTGGTCTACGGGCAAATCCTGCGATGAAGCAGACCCTGGGGAGTAGGGGGGTGCTGTGTCACTCACCAAACAAGGCGACGCGATCTGCGATGCCTGGGGTTCCCACTGTGGAGTCTGCGGAGCCGCGTGGTGCTGCGAGGCCTGGTGTGCCGGCGCCATCTTGGAGCTCCCCTTCCCGGCCCGGCGCATCTCCGGGAAAAAGGTGTCCAGGGGGCCCTGGCGGGTTTGCTCCGTGGGCGGAGGTTGGGAGGCAGTTCTTCTACGTTGGGACATCGCTGCCGGATCGTCTGTGGTCAGCTAGGTCCCCTAGGAAGCTGTTAAATGCTGCAGTGGACGCGGAGCTGAGGGAATGTGCGTCCTCACTCCTCCATGCCTTGGCCACACCCCCCCTGACGCCCTGTTTTGAAGCAAGTATAAATGAGCCCTTAATCTGTTTCCCAAAGCTAGATTAACACCTAAACGTTTCTACTCAAGCTATATCTTTAAAAACGAGTCCTATTCGGAGATGTACAAGAGCCAACAGCCAATGATCCAACTCCACCAATTTCCACTAAAGTGAATTAGCCCTTGTTTATTTTGCAAGAAACATAGCACAATTTCAAGGTATTTCAACTGCACTTGGCAATAGGTATAATGCCGGAAAATGTTGTGCAGTAATACAAGTTCTATGAAATATGGAATGATTCCCTACACTGAAAATCAGTGGAGCTTGTGTGAAACAGAATACATAAAACTACTCTGCCAAAAAAAACCTCATAAATAAAACGGTTACATACAGAGTCTAATTTGTGCAAATCCAGAGCGCGGAGCAATTTGTATTCAGCTGAACTTTTTACACATGGTAGCGTGCATCTGGATCTTGAGCATCCTGCTCGTGAGAAATTTAAATGGGCTACAATGTTTTGCAATAGAGCAGTTGGAAGATCATTCCTGAGCTATAAACCTTTATAGAAATTCTCACAGTGAAAAAGTTCCTCACTTCCACCTAACCGGAAGCATTTCTGTATTGAGTGCAGGGCCGTCCTTATTATTGATTGTACCACGGGCAAACATTTTCTTGGGCCCCCCATGCAATCTCACTCTCCACCTGCTCTGAGACATACAATAAATAACAGCTAGACTCAAAATCAGTTTACTGAATCAGATCAGGCAGCGATTGTGATTGGTTGCCAGAGCTTACAGCATATCGTTACCACTTACTGACTGGTTACAGCACACATTATAGCTCACTGATTAGTTGCTAGAGGTTACAGCACACAATTTCTGCTTGTTGATTGGTTGTAGAGATTACTGCATGCCATTACTGCTCACTGATTGGTTGCTAGATGTTACAGCACATCTCCTCACTGCCTGCACACCATGGACAATAGACAGAAAACTCCTAGGGATCCTAGAACTCCTGGGATCAGTGGCAGTGCTGGGGGGAGGGTGTGATCAATGGCAATGCTGCTTTTTTTACCAACTGCCAATATAAAGAGGAGTTTCAACACTGGCCACCAATGTAATAGGGGTTTACATTGACCACTAATGTAGTAGAAGCATTCACAGTAACCACCAATGTAAGGGGGATTTACACTGACCACTAATGTGAATGAAAGCATTCTACACCAAGCCCCAATGTAATGAGAAGATTTACACTGGCCACTAATGTAATTGAGACATTTAGCCTGTGTTCACATTTGTATGCATCAGGAATGCATGCAAATCTCTTTCCTGACACCACAGAAACTGCTGCCCTTAAGCAGCAGTGCCATCAATTGTTTATGATACCCTCACACATCTGCTGATATGTGCTGTGATTTTGAAAAAGGGTCAGGGACTTTCTTCCTCATTTCTAGCGCATAGAGCAGTCCATTGAAATAAATGAACTGCCCTACACGCGACCTACATCTTTATCCACCCTGTCAGTACACCTTTGCATCCTAAAAGCCCTGCTAACCTCTGTGCCCCAAACCTCCCCCATCCTCTCCACTCCAACCTTCCCCTCTTTAATTCTACCTGTCTCCTCTACTCATCTTTGCATCCACCTTCATTACCTCTATACATCCCCTCCTTTCTCACCTGTGCACCTCAAACTGTAATTCCTTCTCTGCCTTCCTCTGCACACCCCAATGTAATTACCTTTGCAGAACAGGCTGATTTTAGGCTTAAAGTTGCAGGCAGGACTTTCAAGCATGCCCCTTTGTCTCCCCAGTGGTCAGCATTCAGTAAAGGTGATGGTGGATATGACCTCAGGGGGCATGATATACATATGAATGCAGCCTTTATTTACATATCAATGTGCCGACCACCACTATTTACATAAGAATGCTGCCGCTATTTACATATCAATGCCAGTTATTTACATGTAAACACTGGGTCTGTAGGTGAGTCATCTGTACACAACAATAAGGCAGAGCTGGGCAGCATTAGTAGCAGCATTTCACACTGAGATATCAGGCCACAGCACAGGACTAAAGCTTCAAGGGACAAGGGAATTTAAACCAGGATAGTTGGCAAGTATTAGGCACCTGTTTTGGGCCCCATAACAATGACAGGACCCAGGGCAGCTGCCCCTTTTGCCCTGCCTTAAAGACGCCCTGTGTCACGTACCTGGTGGTAGAGTCTGGCTTATGCGGGGGGCAACCTCTCTTGCGGCCCTGGTTCGAGAACCCCTGATAGTGGGAACAGGGAGCTCAGGAGCACAGGGGGGCACGAGGGCTGGACAGTCCTTAGCTGGTAGGCGGAAGTCCACTGGGGCTCGTGCAAACAGGAGAGTAGTGCTTCAGTCCGGGTCGGTAACTAGCGGGTGGTGCGGTACAGCGGGATCAGGCAAATGGATGGTCGGGTACAGGCTGGGTCGGCAACGTGCTGGCAAAGACGGTACAAGGGATCAGACAAGCGGAGAGTCGTAGGCAAGCCGGGGTCAGGTGCAGGCAGATAGCAACAAGTCCAAAGGGATAGCCGGGGTCACAGGAACAGGAAGTCACTCAGAAATAGCTTGCCGGGGGCACAGATGCGGGAAACGCTGTAGAACGGACAGCACCGGGCACTGGGTCCTGCAAGTTTAAATAGGGCCGATTGGCGCCTGTTTCCGGCGCGCGCGCACGCACGGATGCGCGCGCGCGCACGGGCGCGCGCGAACGCGCACAGGCGCGCGCACCACCGCGGAAACCACAGAAACAGCTGCATCTTCCTGACACCCTGATTGAGTGGCTTTGTTCCTCAATACCAATCCTCAAAAAGGAATCTTTTGAAAAAAATCAACTAGTAAATTGAAACTAATGCAGTTTTGGGGCAATTTTGCCTTTTTCAAAGTTTCAAACTGATGTTTTATATCCATTTTTATTGTATATGTCTATGTACATGGCCTTAGTTCAGAGGAAATATTTCTCTGGAAAACCCTATGATCAATAAAAAAGTAGTTGATTTCTTTTTATCTTGCAAACGTTTGCTCCATGCATGCCGGGCAATAAATCCCAAGTTCAGTTTCACAACATTTATACTTATGTTGCTGTGCCATTTGAAGATCCCTTTCACACTGAGTGCCTCTAAAATATCGCTAAAGTGACGGGCATTTTTGCTGTGCTTTAGCGGCGATTTTCCGGAATGCTGATCAACAGAAAAATTTTAATTCACATTGTCAGCTGACAGTACTCTTAAACTAAAATTAATGGAGGATAATGACGCTGGCTCCACACAGTAGTGCGTCATAAAGGTATTCAGTGAGGACCATGGGGCCATCCTACATATGACTTCCGGTGCTACGTGTCGTGCCGCTGCCCAAGACATAGCGATGCCCTGGTGGAGTGCGCTGTCACTGCCTCCGGAGGGGCCAAGCCCTTAGCCCTGTAAGCCCTCTAGATGGTTTGGACGATCCAGGCTGCAATCGTCCTAGAAGAGGCCTTCTTTCCCTTCCGGAAAACAGGACAAATTCTGAGCACCTGAAAGCAGTTGTAGCCCGCAGATAGTCTTTCAGTGTTTCTCCCACGTCCAGGGGGTGAATCTCTGTGGACTCTGGAGATCTGAAAGTGGGCAGGGTAATTTCCTGATTTTCATGAAACACTGAAGTCACTTTAGGCCTGGCCCCGAGCATCGGGATCAGCACTACTCGGTCCGGAAAGAAAGTCAAGAATGGTTCCTTGTAACCCAAGGCTCCGATCTCTGAAACCCTCTTGGCCGGGGTTATTGCCACCAAAAAGGCCGCCTTCATGGACAAGTCTCCCACTGATGCTGTGTTGACTCCACTGGGTGCTGGTTCAGCCAGAACGTCAAGAACTAAGGGTAGATACCATTTCGGGAATCTTGCTTTCCCTTGCGGTCTTAGCCTCGCTGCCCCTCTGAGGAATTGGTGGACCAGAGGGCTGGTTGCCCAGGCCATTCCCATGAAGGCTGACAAGGCGGACACCTGTACCCTCAGCGAGCTGACCTTCAGGGGTAACTCATGTCCGGACTGTAGGAATTCTAAGACTTCCTGTACCCCAGCGTCTCTCATGGATTTCCCTCTGGAAGATACGAAGGCAGAAAACCTGGACCATATTCTTCCATATACTTTATTAGTACTGGAACTCCTGGAACTCATCAAGGTAGAGATTATTTGAGGGGCACAGCCCAAGGCCTCGAGCCTCTCCCTCTCAAAAACCAGACCATCAGGCGCAGTCGTGCTGAACATGGGTGCAGGACTGTCCCCTGAGACAGGACGTCCGGTCTGAGCGGAAGAGGTACCGGGGCCCTGTAGCTGAGCTGAGTCAGAAATGTGAACCAGGGCCTGTTGGGCCAGAAGGGTAGTATTGCCGTGACATCCTCGGACCGGAGCCTCTGCAGGCAGCATAGAATTATGGGTATTGGTGGGAAGCCCTGCTGAACCTCCAGCTGTCTGTCAAGCCGTCCACCCCGAATGCTTGGGGGCACTGGACCCACGTGTAGTACTTTCTGAGCTTGTAGTTCAGAGGGGAAGCAAAGAGGTTGACCTCTGCGTCGACTCCCAGAGGCTGGATCCAGGTAAACACCTCCGGGTGCAGCAACCATTCCCCGTTGTTCAACTGCACCCTGGAGAGAAAGTCCGCCTGGGAGTTCAGACTCCCCAGGATGTGGGCTGCGGTGATGTCCGTCAGGTACTTCTGAGCCCACGACAGGATCAACCCTGTCTCCCGTAACAGGGATAGACTTTGCGTCCCACCCTGCCTCCTTGTGTATGAGACTGCGGTCATATTGCATTCTCAGTAGGACTGCTTTCCCTATTAACAGATAGTGAAAGGCTTGAAGAGCATGATGGGCTGCCCGTAGCTCCAGGATGTTGGAAACTGGCATGTGGGGAAGTGGACCCCACCTTCCTTGGGCTACTTCTGTCCCACAGTGGGCTCCCCACCCTGTGTTGCTGGCCTCTGTTGTGACCACTACCCACGAGGGTGGAGATATGGAATGGGACCTGAGGAGGTTGTAGCTCTGTAGCCACCACGGCAGACTGTCCTTTATGGCCACATTTATGAGGATAGTGTGGTCGCCTTTGTCCGGCCGCCACTGTTGCAGGAATCCCATTTGCAACGGCGCATCTTCCACAGGGCCCACCTGACCATGGGGGACGTGGAGACCATGGTGCCAATTATTTAAAGACAATGACATGCCCTGAGATGTGATGATGACAGGGCTGGTTGCAACCGGTCCCGGATTACCGCAATTTTTTCCACAGGCAAAGAGATTGTTTTTGGCCGTATCAAACTATGTGCCCAGGTACACTAGTTTCTGAGTTGGCTCTAAGTGGCTTTTCTCTAGGTTCAGTAACCAGCCAAATTCCTGTAGCATGGCGATTACATGGGACCTGTGGGACAGCAGCTGACTCTTGTCCTGTGCCAGAATGAGTAGGTCGTCGAGGTAATGATGCAACCTTACTCCTTTTGTCCTGATCAGGGCCACTACGGCCAGGAGGACCTTTGAAAACACCTGTGGTGATGTTGACAACCTGAACAGGAGACAAGTGAATTGGAGGTGTCTCTGTTCTACCACGAAGCGAAGGTACTTGCGGTACCCCTCCGCCACTGGGACGTGAAAATAGGCGTCTTTCAAGTCTATTGACACCATCCAGTCGCCTGGCTGTACTGCACGTTGGATTGTTGACAAGGTCTCCATCTTGAATTTCTCGCCTTTGATAAACTTGTTTAGGTGCGTCTATAACCGGTCTCCAGGGCTGGACTGGGACAAAAATTTGGCCCTGGACTTCATCCAGACCGGCCCGCTTTAATTTTGCAAATGTGCACAAAAATAGTATATAAACTATGCAATTGCGCAAAAGAAAAAAAACATGGCATGGATGTGACACAGATGAGAACTGATGTGGCATGGATGAGCAATGGATGAGCATAAATGAGTAATGTATGGGGATGGATGAGTCACGGATGGGGTGGCTGAGCGCTGATGGGGATGGATGGGGTGGCTGAGCACGGATGGGGATGGATGGGGTGGCTGAGCATGGATGCACGAGTCGGTGGGGTAGG
>BLSH010098192.1:470908-482485 GCA_018402905.1 Glandirana rugosa | reverse complement strand
CACCTAGTAGAAGTTTGACACAGACTTTTCATAGTTAATTGCCATCTTCGGTATATTGACAAGATTTTAGTAGAAGTTTGATCCCGTTCACGGGATGTTTTTTTACCCCTATCCCTTTTATTTAATTTTAGTTTATTTTTTTACCCTTCCCCCCACCTACACCTCATCCTCGGATCTCCAACTGATCCGGCACTGGCACCGTCACATCCACCTTCACCGCCACCATCTCCTTATCCTCCTTCATCGGTTGTACAAAAAAAAAAAACATAACTCCGGATAAGTTTTTTTCTTCATATACTTACCGATACCTTGTGCAGAATAAACATTTAGACCGGACTCACACAGCCATTCATATACTTCTTTTTTTGAATAGGCCTCAATACAAAAAAAAAAAACATGTTGGCTACTTCCTCCTATTCCTCTACCACCGCCACTTCCACCTACACTGCCACGGTCACGGCCTAGTCAACCTCTAGGCTCCTACTCCACATCCACCCCCCTTCCCATTTTTTTATTTGATTTTAATTTATTTTCCCTATCCCCATTTTTTTGTAGGGCACTTGCCCTAGTTTGAAGATGATTTTAGAACAGTTATATGGCTTCTACCGTTAATTGATACTTTTCAGACACAGTTTGAAGATGATCCACATTCACCTCCATTTTTGCATTTTTTATGTTTTTATTTTTTAAAAAATATTTAAAGTTATTTCCCTGTCCCCATTTCTTTGTAGGTCACTTGTCCCACCCTTACCCCCATTTCCTTCCTTTTGCAGCGCTCTAGGGCTTTCTAGGACTTTGTTACAGCCCTTTTTGTGCCTAAAAGTTCGGGTCCCCATTGATTTCAATGGGGTTCGGTGTCCGTGCGATCGTTTGGGTTCCGTCCGGACCCGGACCCGGACTTTGTCCCGAAGTTCGGCCGGACCAGCAGAACCCGAACTTCCAGAGGTTCGCTCAACTCTATTGATGATGGTATCATCGCTTTATATAGTGAGATAATTAACCAGTGTTACTTCATTGGTTTACCATTAGTGCAGCCTTTCGTCTATTAACCTGTTAAGAAATAATGACACCCGTTATCTCTTTATTATTTTTTGTTTTTATTTGGTTTATTTTATTGACTATTCTTTCCCTATGGGAGAAAGCAACTCACCCAACAGGACCCTACCTTGGGGTACTGACTGGCCTCCCACTCATAACAAGCATGGGCCTAAATACAAGTTTGTACAATGTTTATTATTATATGCACTACCTACTACTGTAATGCATTTTGGTATGGATTACTATGTGCTAAAACATTTTCTGTATTTGTCTTTCTGTGAACAAATCATGCCTAATAAAAAAGTATGGCTAAAAAAAAAAAGAAAAAGAAATAGTGCCACCCAAGCACTTTGGATGGAGTAGGGTTAGCTGACATCCTTTTTAAAGTAGAACTAAAGGCATTTTTTTACATTTTGGATAGAGTAAGGGAGGGTTATAAATCTTATCATTTTTTTTTATTGGGGAGATTTCTCTTCACTTCCTGTCCCATATCCAAAACAGGAAGTGAGAAGAAACCCCTCTAAAGTGAGGGAATCCCTGGGTCATTGTATTCAGGCTTGCTACATTCACTGTCAATGCCAGTACAGACTGTTGTCAATAACATCTTCTGCCCTCAGATCAGTCTGCTTAGAAGTAATGTTGAGTCTATTTAACATCCTGACAATTCATTCAGCCCTGATGAAGGCAGATTTGTGTGGCCCCCAAAATGCATTGGCTGTCCTAGTAATTAGTTGAACAATAAAGACTTTAGACTCGTAAGGATTTTTCATTTGGCATACTCTTTGACTAATTACATTTGAGCAATAAAAACCTGACAGGTGTTTTAATCCCTATCAACTCTGAGTTTTGCCTTTAGCTATACTTTAATTATGGAAATCAAAAACAAGGAAAAGGGGAAAAATAAAGGCAGTTGGAAATGCTAAATTTAATGAATCCATTCAGTTTAAAATAGGAATGAAGGGTAAAACATTTGTGTATATAGTTTAACAAAAATTACAAATCTTTTTTTTTTTCTTTTTTTTATAAGCGGTCAGCTCGGTTTTCAACTGCTTAAAGTGATATTAAAGGTTCCTTTTTTTAAAAAAAATAACAAACATGTTATACTTATCTCCTCTGTGCAGTGGTTTTGCACAGAGTGGCCCCAATTCTCCTCTTCTGGGGTCCCTCAGCGGCTCTCCTGGGTCCTCCTGTTCTCAGACTGTCCCCTCAGGGAAGCACTTTCCCTGGGGGCAGCCGTAAGGGCGCACTCCTGAGTCCTGTTGTTGCGTCCATTGACACAGACAGCAGGACTCGGCCCTGCCCCTGGCGTCACTGGACTTGATTGACAGCAGCGAGAGCCAATGCTACCGCTGCTATCAATCTAGCCAATGAGGACCGGAGCCCACGGCTGGAGCTGCTAGGCTTGTCGCTGGTGCAGGAACGATCGGGGTCAGGTAAATAAAATGGGGGGGTCTGGGGGGCTGCTGTAGTCGAAAAGGTTTTTCACCTTAATGCATAGAATGCATTAAGGTGAAAAACAGCAAGGGTTTACAACTCCTTTAAGCAGTTTAGAGAGCTAGGGGTACAAAAATAGCAGTATACTAATATTCACAGGGAATGGCTGTGTGGGAGGGTGGGGGGTGTCAGCACAAGTTTTGGCCAATGGAGGACTGGCAGGCTGTGCTCCCAGCGCAGCCAGAAAACTAACCATGCTGCGATGGATGTGCTTCTATGCATAGTATGGTCAGTATGAAATAGGAAAGCAGGGGGACTGACAGGATCACCAGGAATTTCATATGAAGGAAGAAATTCAAAGAGAACAGGATATTTTTTAAGTACAACAGGCATATATCATATATTTAGTGTATGTCAATGTAAAACTGTATAAATATATTTAAAAAATAATACATGCAGTCGGTGCCACTGTTTTGTGCTGGTAGTGTGATCACTTGGCGCCGCTAGCACCATGACTGCACTGTCACAGCTTTTGATCAGAAGCTAGTAGCACAGGCCCCCGATCTTGCAAACGCATGACCATGTAATGCCTCTAGAGTTATGGTTATAGTGCTTGCTTAATTAGCAGATCACCAGCCATGGAGGGCCAGCTCTGATCACCTCCAGAGAGAACATATGCAATATCGATGACTAGTCCTTTGCACTCTTCCTGCCTTTTTTTGGGCACAGCTTCCATGGTTCCGGTCCCCTTAAATGACTGTATTTTGCTTTGAATTGTGATGTAATCTATAATTTTAACAACCTTTTAATAAAAGGCTTTTTTTTGTTCCCTGTCCTCCTCTCGCCATCTCCTGTTTATTTTATTATTTGTATATTATTATATTATTATTCATAGAGATGCGCTTCGGATTTAAAAATCACTTGCTGACAGGATGCGGCTTTACTCCAAATTTGCTGGTATGCACTTGCTTTTTTATGGGTTTTTTCTGCATTTTTATTTTAAAAAACCTGTTCTTCCCCTTTGAATATACTGTAGCTAGAACAATTAATAAGCATATATGATCTAAACTAGAAAGCAATAGAAAACCAAAGGAAAAAATCATAATGGTGCCCTGATAAAAAAAACTACTTTTTTTTAGACAAAACTATCAACAGAAGACTGATGCTATTTGCACTTTTTGACAAAATGAATGGCCAGAATGAAAAATGCAATTACATATTATTATGAATTGTGATCAAATTCCTTGTTATGCGCTATCTGTATTGTCATGCTGGAAAGCGCTGTAATGTCTGGGAATTTGATGGGGTTAATAAGGTCTCTGCACCCTTTTTCTGATACTGCTTCACCTTGTTGACCTTCCTGCTTGCATAAATGGTGTTTGGATAACAAGAACCATTTCTCATTACAGTTAGGAAATAGAATTGAGTTCTGAGGTTATCGTCAGAAGATTGACTGAAATCCACATTGCTCTAATCAGGATGAAAGTGTATAACATCCATAATAACTCCATAACAATTAGAATGGTCCTGAGAAGTTAATAAGTCAGTTCTCTAGGCATACAATATTTATCAGGTGCCAAAAGGCAATATAGAATAAAAAATTACCAAGGGCAGGGAAGTGACTGGTTTACATTTTGTGGAGTCCTGGTCAAAAGAACGCAATCAGAATAGTTCAGATCATTAGACAATAAAGGTGGTCCCCTAGTTTCAAGCAACCGACTTACAAACGACTCCTATTTACAAACGGAGGGAGACAACAGGAAGTGAGAGGAAATCTACCCATAGGAAGGGAACTGTAAGAGTTATTATGGGAAAAAGGTGTCTCCACTGATGTTTTATCACCAAGGTTTGTTTCTACAGCAACTCAAAATTTCCAAAATCCAATTATCATTGGGACAGGAAGTGAGGTGAAACCTTCTGAACAGCAACATAGACAGCAAAACAAACATTACAGGAGTGTTACCTTTTCCCTATGCTATCCAAAAAGCTTAAAAATCGTTTTTTTTGGCTGAAGCTACACCTAAAAAATGTACCTGTTCCGACTTACAAACAAATTCAACTTAAGAACAAACCTACAAACCCTATCTTGTTTGTAACCCAGGGACCGCCTGTACATTAAACGCACTCTCCAACCTAAAGCCACACATATACATGGGGCATATATTATGAAATTGTTTCTTAGTGTTTTTCCACCTCCTTGTAACATTCTCCGTGAGCTCCTGAACCTCTTCTTTTCCTGTTCATTTTTGTTTGTTTGGAAAGATCAGAGACAGTGGCATGATGTAAACAGAAATGGTAACAATGGCTAATTTTATTATCTCTTGGGTATATCACACTCCGCATTTTCTTTGTAGTATAGGTCTACAATAAGACTCTTGCTGTATCAGATGTGGTCAATCGCAGGGAGACCTGATTCACCTGCTAGCCTAAGCTTGAACAATACTGGACAGAAGTTACCCAAATGATTAATAATGTAACAGGTCTTTTTCTTACTAAAGATCTACTGACAAGTATTTTGGGGTATTTTGATTCTTCTCTTTTTGTTTAACCTAAACTCCTGGGGGTTTCTAGAGTACCCTTTATTGCCCAAAGAATGATCATCATTAAATGGGTTTCAGTCTCTCCCCCTACAATGTCTGATTGGGTCCAAGATTTGAATGGTAAGACCTTTTCACACGGGCTGTCCGATCAGGTCCGCCTGTCAGTTTTTCAGGCGGACCTGATTGGACCCTGCATTGTCCTCTAAGGAGCAGCAGATGTCAGCAGACACATGTCTGCTGACACCCTCTGCCATCCGATCCGATCCTGTCCACCAAAAACAGATGGATGACGGTCCTATTTTCCATCTGTCCAGCAGATCAGATGGAAATGGACAGGTGGTCAATTTCCATCCAATTGCCCCATAGAGGAGAGCAGGACTGGGCCTGTGTCCGCTCTGTATAGTGGAGCAGACACAGGCCTGTCATCCGCCTGCTCAGCGGGGATCAGAGGAGAGATCCCCCACTGAGCAAATGGATTCTGCATAATGGATACGCCCATATGAAAGGGACCTTAGAGCATTGCATATGAGAAGCAAATCTACTTTCTACGCAATGCCATGCATTAAATTTGACCATATATGGAAATGCTGGTTAGATTTTTTTCATTTACAAACCCCGTAACTGATATGTACAATTTGTAGCTAGTTTTTCTTTTTTTTTTTTTTTATGAATCTGTGCTGTGATGAGTTGGTGTAGGCTTTTTATTTAGGTTGTGTCTTTTTTTGTTGTCATTTGCATATATGTCTTTTATTTGTATGAAAAAATTCTAATAAATACAATGTGATTAAAAAAAAAAAAAAAAAGAACAAATGGTCAAAAGCGGACATGGATAGATGTGAACCTGGCCTAAGGGTTCATTTACACTTCGGTCAGGAAGCGCTCAAGCCGTCTTTTTACTTCCCTCAACCACTTTCCTTAAGTTGTAAATGCAGCTGGACAGAGTTGCACAATGCTTTGCGTCTGCAGCACAATGCTCTGCTGTCTGTGGTGACAATGTGTGTTACAGATATCTATTCTAAAATCATAGTTGCTATTGCTAACATTGGAAATGTTTCCTATTTCTCAGTAAAAACATAGGTGGTGGCAGTTTAAAAGGTTAAGCGCTTGGTTAAATAAACCCAGTGACAATTGCTCTCAGCCTTCAGAGATTGACCAGTCATTTGTCACAAGTTGGTGAAAATGGCAATGGTCTGACGCCACATTTGTCATAGCCCTTGCAGAGAGCAACTGTACAGCCTATTTGCCTTTAGTAAATCCACCCCACTGGTATCAGTCATATACTCCCATCTACCTAACTTAGCTTAGACATCAGACACTGTATGTAAATATGTATTTTTGTCACAAAGCCCACACCTTTAATGTACACCCTTAGGCTGAAGTCAGAAGAGCGATTTTATACCAGAAATGAAAGGTCTATTACAAATCGCTAATGCCAGCGTTTAACAGTGATTAGAAAGTCGTGGTTTAGGCACTAGAGTCGCTGGTGATTTGTCGCTAAGAAGCAATTTGCTCCTGATAAACATTGGGTTGATGTGCCCGGCTATAAATTGCTTTCCTTTCGTGATTTGCAGCTAAACCAGGTGATTTTTTCGGTAAGTCCATAGAAGTGAATGAAGAACAGTTATCGCTCATTCTCTTAACATCAAGAAGAAATGCTGCTAAAACTCAGTTGCTGAGTTACAAATTGACAAAATATTAGCCAGCTAGCCATGTCATAGAAAACAACTATGAATTTCTTAGAAAGAAATTGCTTGAAAAAGGGGGATTGCTGCAAATAAATCACCCATCTGACTGACATTAGCCTCACTTATTCAAGCACAGTACACACCATTAGCAGTGTCTCAGTCTGTATTACACACCTATAATATGCATCACTCATTTACACACTGTGAACATTCATAAAAATGTCCATCCCTGAATTGCTCACCTACAGCAGATCTGTCCACTCATGCACACAGTGCACCCTTACAGCTTTGTCTTGATTAAACACAAAAGGGTGTATTTATAAAAACTTTTCATAGCAGTTGGTCTATTGAAACTGAATGTAAATTGTTTTGTGTGGATGGGGCAAACTGAAAGATATTTTTTAAAAACAAAACAGTATGAAGGGGAAAAATACCGCATTATAGCCACTAGATGGCACTTACTATGATAGGAAATAAGTATGCTCCTCAACTCTATCTAGAGGTCATAATGCAGTATTTTCCCACACTGTTTGCCAGTTGTAGACAGACTCAAGGCAGCATGGTCTTGAAAGAATGGGTGGGAAATGGTTTATATAGTTTGAGCGGTTAACTTCTAAGAAAACGGGTATATTTTTCACCAAGTTTGTGAAAATACAATTAGTTGGTAACCCTGCAGGCCGAGCAAAACATAAAGTAAACTTAGAAAAGTATATTGTAGCAGTAATAACAGGCAGCTATCTCTTTTTTGCAAACCGCTGAATTGGAGGACCCTATGTGCAATAGAGGGTATCCATACTAAATCAACACGCTGCACTCTTCCTTAAAATAATGATTAATAATTGGTAGATGAACTGTAGATGACAGCCAGGAAAGCATGCACAAACCAGATGCCGACCAATCTTTATAAAAAAGATCTTTATACAAACATTATACAGTACTTTACATTGGGATATGCCTAGAGAGCTCAGGGAGAACTTTCTATTCTATTTGTGGATGATACAAAGTTAAGCAGGGCCATAACTTCTGCGTAGGATGTGGAAACCTTAAAGGAAGACCTAAATAAAATAATGGTGTGGACAACTACATGTCAAATGAGCTTTAATGTTGAAAAATGTAAAGTAATGCATTTGGCTGCTAAAAATAGGAACAGAAGTTCACTAGGGGGAGATCCTTTGGGGGAATCTAGGATGGAAAAGGACCTGGGGGCCCTAGTAGATGACAGGCTCAGCATTGGCATGCAATGCCAAGCTGCTCCAAGCAAAGCCAACAGAATATTGGCATGCATTAAAAAGGGGATTCTCTCCAGAGATAAAACGATAATTCTCCCACTCTACAAGACTCTGGTCCGGCCGCATCTTGAGTATGCCTTCCAGTTCTGGGCACCAGCCCTCAGGAAGGATGTGCTGGAACTGGAGAGAACTGGAGAGAGTCCAGAGAAGGGTAACAAAGCTAATAAAGGGACTTGAGAAAAGAATACAAACATTGAATTTATTTTCTCTGGAGAGGAGATGCTTGAGAGGGGATAAAATAGCGATGTACAAATACCGTACTGGTGACCCTAGCATAGCCAAAAAACTTTTCAGTGAAAGAGAATTTAAAAAGACACGTGACCATTCACTGCAATTGGAAGAGAAGCGGTTTAACCTTAAACTGCATAGAGGGTTCTTTACTGTCAGAGCAGTAAGGATGTGGAATTCTCTTCCACAAGCAGTGGTATCAGCAGGGAGCCTCGATAGTTTCAAAAAATTATTAGATGGGTACCTTACATACAGGGATATACAATGTACTATTGACATAAACACATGCACACTCACACACCACAGGTTGAACTGAATGGACTGGTGTCTTTTTTCAGCCTTACCAACTATGTAACTATGTAACAAATAAACACGTTCTAATGTCTGCTAGCACCTTTATTGCTTGTGTACTGAAGAGGTAATAAATTACAGGAAAAAAACTTTTTATTGCAACATGCTATATTGTTTGTTGTAAGATTTTAATTTTTCTACTATTTCATAATATTTTCTTTATTTCAGGTACTTATATATATATATATATATATATATATATATATGTAAATTTACGCAGCGCTTTACATATACAGTATATTGTACATTCACATCAGTCCCTACCCTCAAGGAGCTTACTATCTAAGGTCCTTAACTCACATTCATACATATACTAAGGCAAATTTAGACAGAATCTAATTTACCTACCAGCATGTCTTTGGAGTGTGGGAGAAAACCAGAGTACCCAGAAGAGACCCACACAGGCACAGGGAGAACATGCAAATTTCAGGTAGGTAGGGTCGTGGTTGGGATTTCAACCAGCGACCGTTTTGCTGCCAGGCGAAAGTGCTATCCACTACACCACTGTACATTTAAAAAATATAACATCCATCTGATTTCTTGCTACCTGAATATTTTTGGGAACCTATTTTCATTTCTGTTTCAAACTATTTTATTGAGATTTCAAACAGTTTTCACAAGTATTCAAGGCAAAATATAGAGGTAGTACATAACATAAGCTTCACATCATAATCAGATCATTATATATAAAAAGAGGCATGGAAGGCCAAAGAGTCAGCATAAGGTCTCATGCACACAGGACATATTTTTTGACTATTTTACAGCAGCTGTTTTTAGCTGCAGACGTTTTTTTCTACAGTCAATTAACTCTCCATCATGTTATCCTATGTGTTCATGCCCACATAGGCTGTTAACTGTTTTTAGCAGTGATGTTTTTGAGCTGTAACAAAACCCAAGACCAGTGGGTTCTGAGAGCCGTTTTTCAGCTGTAAAAATGTTCAAATGCGCAAAAACGCGGCTAAACGTCGATCCCCCAATGTTTTTGGACGTTTTAGATCAATTGAGAAAAAAAACGCTGGCCCTTTAAAAACGTAAAAAAACCCACAAAAATGCTGGTAATTTAACACTGGTAAAAGCTGAAAAAATCACTGATAAGCTACTGACGTTTTTAGGGCATTTTTTTAATGTCCTGTGTGCATGAAGTCTAACAATACAGAATGATAGTCTATTTCAACAAACTTAAAGTGATACTAAAGCTTCTTTTTTTCCCAAAATAAAAAATAAGTTTATAATTATCTGCTCTGTACAATAGTATTGCACAGAGCAGTCTCTTACCTCCTCTGGGGTCTCCTGCTCCTCCCCTTCTTCAAGTGCCCCCTCAGCAAGCCATGTGCTGAGAGGTCACTCGTGCGGCATGCTCCCAAGCCAGGCTGTGTGCATCCATCCTTCTCACAATATTTGTCTGACAGCAGCAGGTGCCTATGGCTCCCGCTACTCTCAGAGTATCTAGTGAGACCAGGGAGTGAAGAGAGAAGGGATACAGCAAGGCACAGTGCCGGATCGATAGAGGACTCAGGAAAGTGCATTAAGGTAAAAAAATGTTTTCCCTTTGGAACGCCAATAATGTGAACTAGAAAGAACAATCATAGGTGCATCCACTCACAGGATTAAAGAACTATGAGATGAAACAATTAGGATGGCAAGATAGCCTCTATGGTGGGCAACTAGGGGCCACAGAGGAATACAGAACTCAAAAAGCAGGCAAGCATAAGAAGGAATGAAGGAAATAATATGGTTGGGGGGCATTAAGGAAAAAAAAAGAAAAAAAGTGGAAGAGGGAGGAAGGAAACCAATACACGCTGGGGTAGGACTGAAACATCATAGGCCCGGGTAAGAAAAAATAATTAGAGGATTAAAAACTGCTGGTAAATTAAGATCTGCCAGTAAATAGTTAGTAGGAGACTTAAAGTGGATCTCCTCCTCCCCCCCTCCTCCGCTGCCACGGGTACCTGCTTTTGACAATTACCAACTCCTACTTCTGGCTCAGTTTGCTGCAGCGAACTGAGCCAGAAGTTTAGCCCCCCCTCCTTTCCCTGCAGCCTTCTGGGACACTTCACAGGTCCCAGAAGACTGTGACCCATTCACAAAGATCAGCGCGCTTCACGAATGTACAGTAGGCAACCGGCTGTGAAGCCACAAGGCTTCACTGCCAGTTTCCCTTAGTCAAGATGGCGGTGCCAGCACCCAATAGATTGAAGAATCGGCTTGGGTGAGGACACCGCTGGATGCCTGGACAGGTAAGTGTCCTACTATTAAAAGTCAGCAGCTACAGTATTTGTAGCTGCTAAATTTTACTTTCATAGGGATAGCCTGAAACTCCTCCTGAAAGTTCTTTGAAAAGAATAGGTGACCTTCTCCAGAACCTGGCAATTGCCTGCTGCAGTAAAAACATGGGTAAGCAAACGAACTTTTGATTTGGTAGAGTCAGACATTTTTTTATTCAAAGAGCTTCAATTGCGTTCTTTCGAACCTTTTATTATAAACTATCTGGTAAGCGTGGGAGCAAAAATAGCTACTCTTGCTTGCAATCCCATCATATGTGTCTAAGCATGCCTTTGGCACAGCAACCCCTAAAGCACCAAGAGGCATACCTAGGTATAGCATATGAAAGCCAAAAAGGGACTAGGTAACAAAGCATAAATAATTTATAATTAATTTCCGCAGATAAGACATTAGCTTCTTGAAGTGTTAGACCAAATGTCTTACCAGTCCTCTAGGGAAATAGACCTATTTTCATTCCAACAGTAAACATGTGTCCCATAATTTAAACTTTACTCGTTGTCATAAGAGCAGTGGCATCCAGAAAACATATTTTATTAAAAAAACAAACAAAAAAAAGTACTATTAATCAAAATGTCTGATACAAAAACTACCCTTGTTGTGATTGGCCATATTCTTTACTTTCCAAGCTCGGCGATAAGAACTTCTCCTCCTCTGGTCACTCTTTTTATTATGATATATGTATGATATATGATCAAAAGCGTGCTATAAATACGAAACAATGGATCAGGG
>BLSH010098192.1:444325-460047 GCA_018402905.1 Glandirana rugosa | reverse complement strand
TTTGTATCTTTAGTTCCATGTTGTTTTCATTAATGATGTAAGTTATGTGTTGTTGTCTATAAATTTCTTTACAATCTCTCCTTAACCGTAAAGGACCGTCTACTAGTAGTAATTACTTTTGTTGTACCTTGATTTCTATGTTTCTTAGTTTGGAAAATAAGGTTTTCTCTGGTTTGAGTTTTTGCTTTCTGATAAGCTTTTTTCAATACTCTCTTGTCATAGCCTCTCTCGCGTAACCGCCAAAAGAGAGCCTTGGCTTCCAATTCAAAATCCCCGTCCCTGGTGCAATTCTGTCTCAGCCTTAAATACTGGCTGTAAGGGATACTACGCACCAGGGGACGGGGATGAGCACTAGTATAGTGTAGGATTGTGTTGTCAGCTGTTTCTTTGCGATAGAGGGATGAATGTATCTTAGCCTCCGGGCTCAGAAATAGATATAAATCTAGAAATGAAATCTTTTGTGTGTCGAATTGTAGAGTAAATTTAAGATTGAAGTCATTGAGTGAGATGTGCTGCATGAACTCAGCCAATTCTTCTTGGGTACCTGTCCAAATGACCAGGACATCATCTATATACCTCCGCCACAGGAGGATGTGGCGAAGGTACACAGACGAGACCTCGTCAGAGAACAGCTTTCTTTCCCACCCTCCCAGGTACAGGTTGGCATACGATGGGGCACAAGAGGTCCCCATCGCAACCCCCTGCACCTGGAGGTAGTGGGATCCATTAAAGGTAAAGGAGTTACATGTAAGCACATGTTGCAATAGCTCTAAAATGAAATCATTAAGAGGCCATGCATTCCAGTCCACCTCCCCCAGGAAGGCGGAGACCATCTCCACCCCCCTGGAGTGGGGGATACTGGAATACAGGGCCTCAATGTCAATAGCCACCAGATATGATCCAGGAGGGACCGTCATCCCCTCGATTACTTTTAATAGTTCTAGAGTGTCCTTCAAATAGGACGGAAGTCTTTTGACATGGGGTCTCAATTGGGTGTCAACATATTGGCTTGCTTTTTCCGTATGGCAGCCAATACCCGATATTATGGGGCGTCCTGGGGTTTAATAGGGTTTATATGCACTTTAGGAAGAGCATAAAAATGATTGATTGTACATGCAAATATATGTTTTATTAATTAATGTTTAACCAGTTCCACACTGCCTACCGCATATTTACAGCGGCAGTGTGGACACTGGCCGCGAATCGCCGTAAAAAGGTGGCGATCTGCGAATGGCCGCTAGGGGGCGTGCGCGCGCACACCCGCCGCACTCCTGAGGAGTGTGCCCACGGCTTAGGCGGACCCGATGTCCGCTGGCGAGCCGCAATGAGCGGCCACAGGCAAAGAACGGGGAACCACCGATGTAAACACGGCGGTTCCCCATTCTGACAGTGCGGGTATGGGAGATCTACTGATCCCTGTCACTGGGATCAGTTAGATCTCTCATGCCCATAGTAGCCCAACCCCCTTACAGTAAGAACACACCCAGGGAACATAGTTAACCCCTAGATCTCCCCCTGCAGGTTAACCCCTTCACTGCCAATGACATTTATCAGTGGACATTTAAATTTCTGATCGCTGAATAAATGTCATTGGTCCCAAAAAAGCATCAAAAATGTCTGACATGTCCGCTGCAATATCGCAGTACCGCTAAAAATCGCAGATCTCCGCCATTACTAGTAAAAATAAATAAATAAATAAAAACCCCAGAAATGAATTCTCACCAATCAATAAACGCCGATTGGGATTTAAGAATATAAATCGGCCAAAACCGGTGAAAAAAAATGTTTTTTTATATATTTTTTTTCTGGATTTGAATTTTAGCAAAAAGTAAGAAATTTGGGTTTTTTGCAAAATGGTTGCTCTTCTTTTGTTTATAGCGGTGATCAGAAATGACCCAGAGGGGATCAAATACCACCAAAAGAAAGCTCTATTTGTGGGAAAAAAAGGACGCAAATTTTGTTTGGGTAAAACGTCGCACGACTGCACAATTGTCAGTTAACCACTTCAGCCCCGGAAGAATTTCCCACTTTAGGACCAGAGCACATTTTGCGATTCGGCGCTGCGTCGCTTTAACTGACAATTGCGCGGTCGTGCGACGTTGTACCCAAACAAAATTTGCGTCCTTTTTTTTCCCACAAATAGAGCTTTCTTTTGGTGGTATTTGATCGCCTCTGCGTCATTTCTTATCGCCGCTATAAACAAAAGAAGTGCGACCATTTTGCAAAAAAACCCAAATTTCTTACTTTTTGCTAAAATTCAAATCCAAAAAAAAAATATAAAAAAACTTTTTTTTCACCGTTTTTGGCCGATTTATATTCTTCCTCATATTTGCAATAAAAAAAATTGCAATTGGCGTTTATTGATTGGTTTGCGCAAAAGTGGCCGCGTTTACGGATGGTGAGAATTAATTTCTGGGGTTTTTTTTTTTTTTTTTTTACTAGTAATGGTGGCGATCTGCGATTTTTAGCGGTAATGCGATATTGGGGGGGACATGTCGGAACATGTTGACACTTTTTTGGGACCAATGACATTTATTCAGCAATCAGAAATTTAAATGTCCACTGATTACTGTATAAATGTCATTGGCAGTGAAGGGGTTGACCTGCAGGGGGAGAGCTAGGGGTTAATCGTGTTCCCTGGGTGTGTTCTTACTGTGGGGGGGTTGGGCTAACATGGGCATGAGAGATCTAACTGATCCCAGTGACAGGGATCAGTAGATCTCTCATGCCCCACTGACAGAGCGGGGAACGGTTCCCCGTTCTTTCCCTGTAGCCGCTCATCGCGGCTCGCCGGCGGACATCGGGTCCGCCCGAGCCACGGGCACACTCCCCAGGAGTGCGGTGGGTGCGCGCCCCCTGGTGGCCAAATGCGAATCGCCGCTTATTTACGGCGATTCGCGCAGGGGTCCCCGACTGCCGCCGCGAAAAGACGGTGCGCGGTGGGGAAGCGGTTAAAGCGACGCAGTGCCGAATCGCAAAAAGTGCTCTGGTCCTAAACTGGGAAATTCTTCCAGAGGGGAAGTGGTTAATTAAAATCTCCTGAGATTGTTCATATACTGTATGTATAAACATGCATCTCTATGTATGTTCAATGAAAATCGCATAAGATTATATTCATGAAATTTGTCAGCACCTCCAGAGATGTAAGATAAGCTCCCCTCTACAAAGTAAAGACTTTCAGTAAAGACTTTGTAGAGGGGAGCTTATTAGACATGTGCAGCTTGTTTTGTTCCAAATTAATATTAGGACAAATTTATATATCCGAATACCCGAATTACAATATAAACAAATTTTACTGAATGCTCCAAATAACGAAAAAAACATTCGGACTGAAATTCGAATTAATTTTTACATCGAACTCCAGTCAAATTCTAACTACAGGCGGTCCCCTGGTTACAAACAAGATAGGGACTGTAGGTTTGTTCATAAGTCAAATTTGTTTGTAAGTCGGAACAGGTACATTTTTTAAGTGTAGCTTCAGCCAAAACAAATATTTTTAAGCTTTTTGGATAGCATAGGGAAGGGGTAACATCCCTGTAATGTTTAATTTGCTGTCTATGTTTCTGTTCAGAAGATTTTACCTCACTTCCTGTCCCAATGATAATTGGATTTTGAAAATTTTGGGTTGTTGTAGAAACAAACCTTGGTGATAAAGCATCAGGGGAGACACCTTTTTGCCATAATAACTCTTACAGGAGTGAATTTCCCTTCCTAGGGGGAGATTTCCTCTCACTTCCTGTTGTCTCCCTCCGTTTGTAAGTAGGAGTCGTTCATAAGTCGGATGTTCATAACTAGGGGACCGCCTGTATACACATATTGCTGAGCCTGAAATCAAAGACTTTGTGTGTTATTAGGATACCATTTCAAAATAATGCTGTTTTTGTTAAGCCAAAGGTGATTCAAAGAGTCATTGTAATCATTTGATGAAGATTTTTCTTTTGTTTGTTCACATTCCACATTCGAATCGAAAAAAAGAAAAAATCTAAAGTTTTCGATTCGACCAATTCAAAATGTATCGATTCGAACATTTTGAATCATAAAAAAATCTGTAAATTCGAAGAAAATTAGACAAAAATAAGACATAACACATTCCGAAAACAAATTCCGAAAACAAATGCCGAATACGAATTGAACAAATCAACCAAATTTAACAAAACAAATAACTACCTGTAGATTAACGAATCAAAACGAAAAGAAACTAAACACATTTTTTTGTCATGCACATGTCTAAAGCTCATGCGTGTAAGTGATTTTATTTAACATATATTGCCATTTTGACTACCAATATGCTTCTTTTCTGAAAGAAGGTTATGGTGGCATTTGTCAAATTTGATTGAAAAAGTCCAATACTAAAAATATTTTTACTACTGTCATGTAGGAGCAGTACTGTATATACCACATGCACTACATTGTTCTATATTTTAATTGATAACAAATCGCGTAAAAAGAAGCAATACTATGTATAATACGTGTACTGCATTGTACTATATGTTGATGACGAATAGCAAGTTTGTGGTTACATGTACCACCTAAATCAGATTGCTGAGTGTATGGCCACCTTTACAAGGACAGTCAGTGTATATACTGTACACTGTACAATTGGGTGTTATATGATGATATATATATATATATATATATATAATGATTTTAATGTAGATGCAGTCATTCTGGATTACCTTTGTTTACAGTGTATGTATCATGTTTTACCCTGTATTTATGAATAAAATGTATTTTAATGATTTTTTTAAATGATATTAAAGCACCACATACGTACTGGATGCTGAAAGAGTCCCATTTTGTTGACTTAGTGTTTAATATCAAAGATATATGCTGGGATGCATTTTAGGAGACCTATTTTAACAGATTTTCAGTTGAACATTATGTTGTACATTATAAAAAGCAGGCCGTCACTGTGAGAATTTGATTGGCCAGTTCCATAAATAACTTTGTCAAATTACAATTTAGTTCAATCCAACAGAATGACCATGGCATCAGTTTGCCATACTTCTGAGACTATTCAAAATTCTTTGACAGGAGCATTTGACCTTCTTCAATGGGGTTTTGCATTTTATAGATTTGTATGGGAATGCAAAATCCACTTGAATTGAATAAAAAAAAAACTGTCCACAAAGGCCCATATATTTCATAACTGCTGGTTAATCTTGTTGGAACTTATCGCTAGAGAAATTCTCACTGAAGCTTTTTTACAGATATTATTTGACAAAAAAAATCTATAGAGTGGTAAATTCAGATGGTGTACTGTAAATAGTTGATTTATTAAAGGGGTAGAGACTGTTCACCTAGCAAAGGGCATTATTTCACAAAGTGAATGTTAATAAGGAAAACCTGTTCTCCCTTTGAATACCCAGTCAGGGGTGAGGGAAATTAAAAAAAAAAAAAACACCACCTTATTTTCTAACATTCAATTTGCTTAGTGAAAAGCTCCAATTCATTTAGCAAATGAATATTTTTACCAGTGCTGAAACAAGTCTAATGGAAATATAAATTGTCAAAGATAGCATTTTAGCATATATTTATCCTCTACTTTTAAATAATCAGAAAAGAAAGGTAACAGAAGGAAGAAAAAAGGGGTATAAAAAGTTACAAATTGGTACAGTAGACCCGGTGTATAAAGAGAGACAAAGTGGGAATAGATAAATATAATTTCCATAAGTCCAAATGACAATCTGTAGTCAACAGAATATGCAAACAAACCACAACTGCTAAAGGTAGCTAAATTCCATTTTTAATACATTGATACCCTTCACTGCACTGCAGACTCACCATCCAGTCATACAGCGCTGAACCTCGCCTGGGGTGAATAATTCTTAGTGTCATTCAACCTACTACCTGTGAGCGCAGAATGTCAAGGACATAAGCCCCAGGGGTGCATCATCAAGCTCCTCTCTCTCTCTAGAATTCAGAACCATCCACAACTGGAGGAAAAGGACCCATGATGTCATGTAACCAGAGTGGAAACCCAATAAAAAGGGATTTAGCTAAAGAGTTAAAAGAGAATGTTGAGTGGGTACTGCAGGGGAGTGACAGGTAGTGGTGGTGGGGTGGGGGCAGGGGGTTAGGGGGCAGAGGTTAAAATAAGCTGGAATTTAGCTTTAAAAAGCCAATCTGTTCATAACTAATAAAATGTTTTGGTAGATGCTGCAGAGTTAGTGTCTCTAAACCCAAAAACGTAATTTATTATGTTACAACTTACTGCATTAGTTTAATTTTTACCTGATGATGCTTCCAGTGCTAGGGTGACAATGCTCACTTACCATATGGAACTCATGGTGAAGCTGCATTGTCACCCTGAGAAAGTACTATAGGATGCCTCCTCCTTTCTTCATCTCCAATATATAGAGAGCATTTCTTTGTAGCAGTGGCGGCTGGTCAATGAGGGGTGCAGGGGCGCCGCCCTCACTAATCTCCATTCACTGCCTTCTAATCTCCATGCGGGGTGCCAGATTCATAGGTTTCTAGGATTTTTTTTTTTGAAGCACATGATTAGAACCTGAGGCTCTAATTGGCTTCAAAAAGGTGGAGCTCGGGCGCAGAGCACTACCTGTCGAAACCACCCACTTGTGACAATTGCGAATCAATATTCGCTATTGTCTTCCGGCTTCTCCTCCCAGGCCAATCAGGACAGGAGGCAGATCTTAAGACCGGATTAGCCTGGAGGAGAATCCGGGGAACCTGGGACCTGGATTGGGTAAGTGCGGGCCTGGCGGGGGGGTTTGTTCACCTAGCTGCAGCTTGTGTGAATGAGCCTCCCCCCATGGCCGGTAAGGTACATGGACTGACTGTCTATGGGTGACAATCTGATCAGGTAGAGCAGGTTGGTGATCGGAAGGGAGTCTACATAGCACCGTACTTGCAGGGCCAGCACTGGCAGGGTTAATAGCCCCCCCTGCTGTGGGCACAATTTTGAGTTAACCCCTTCACTGTTGACACAAAGCCTGCTGCACCGACCGGTCCTGGGATGGCAAGTGCTGGTCACATACCCTGGCACTGCCAGTTGTATGTATGGTGTAGGATGCTGCCATTGAGCTCCGCTATTATTAGCACATTGCATAGCAAACTCCAAGCAAGCATGGGTATGTCACCCACATAAACAGTAGCGGGCTGCTTGAGTCATATATACATATACTGTATGATCGTTCTGTGCTGATTGCAGTATAAGGGTGGCCGCATGGAGTATGCACTGTGTTCCATAAAACATCCAGTACACAACAACATCATGGGATTCATTCCTCCTCTACAAATTTTTTTTTAGAAAAATAATAAATGTTTATAAAAACTCATTGTTATGTTGTTAGCAGTTAGAGTACAGTACATGTAAGTGTGTGAGGAGGAGAAGGAGAAGCCGGGGAAGCCGCAACCTGGATGGGGTGAGTGTGGGCCTGGTTGAGGGGGAATTTGTTTGCCACCCCCCCCCCACCCCCCAAAAAGTATTTAAACGTTAGCAAGGAAAGTTGATTTTTGCAGCTTTCATTTGAGTCCACAGAGTTACAATGACATAAAATATAAGAACTACTTTGTATCATACGTGGCCTGAAAAAGAAAAACAAAAAATAGTACAGCCACCACATTCAAGGACTTGTGAGCTGCATTACATTATAGTTTTTGGGTTTAGATTAGTTTAAGCTACCTGTAAGCAGGTGCACATAGCTAGTCTGCCATTTGGTGGCTCTGTCCCAAAATAGCGTGTTGTAACAGGGAATAGTATAATTGAGTGGTAGGTCCCTTTTAGACAAAGCCTTCCTATACTGATATAATGGATGGGGTTAGTGCTCATAGACATATGCCAGGATGGGAGGAGCCTTAGGCAGTTAGGGCATGAGAGCCAAACATCCCACCATCATTTAGATGTAGTCAACTAATGCAGAGGCACTGGAGAGGGCAGAAGGATAGGGGCTTAACAGCCTACACACAGAAGAGCCATCTGTATTCATCTTGTCTCACTAAACATAGTCTAACTGGACTGGGAGTGGGATGCAAAGGGCCTTTTAGATCAGGCTAAGTGTTCTCTGTGTGACTGCAATCCACCTGGAGATCCTGGGAGAAGTGTACCAACACTAGCGCAGTAGCTGCAGAAGTCCCATCTCTGGAATGACACAAAGGGGAGTCATGAATTAGATGTAATAGTCCTAATAGGTCTATAGAGCCCTCTGAGTGAGTACTAATGACCCTGAGGAAAAGAGAGAGTTATTAAGGGAAAATGACTTAACGGTGACATGCAATGTGCAGCTTTTACATATATATGCAACAGTGTATCCACTATATGTGAATACCAAGTCACCCTGGATAGTATGTCTGTGTGATGGAATGTAATTTTTCACTGCCATCTAACCATCAACAGAAAAGTGAGGAAACTTTTTAATCTTTGTGTGGACATTCCATTCTTGAAAATATAAAGGCTAATGGAGGGGAATGTCGTAGGAAGGCCTCTGGCAAGGAATTGGTTGCAATAAAACTACAACCAGCAGGTAGGTCCCTGTCCTATCCAAGAAGAAGCGGGGTGGGAGCTTGGAGATTTGGCGCCAACAACCAGCCAACCACAAGCCCTCTTACATACCTGGCAATTTCTTATATCTTAGGCACTTGACTATTATTAAGATCTCTGTGTTTACATTGCCAGGTCTGCACATTATCTGTGGCCTTTATTAGAGGATTCCACTCTCCTGGTTTGGTCTGAAACATACAAATGAGGGCAGATACAACCAAAACCCACAGGTGTACTGGAACAGAGTCAGTAACTAAAGTGAGGAAATCACTGTTGCATACCTGGTAGAGGAGCCCAAGATGACCAGAGAGATGTTGTTATTACTCCAGTCCAAGCACCCTTGGATTGAAGGACAGGAAGTATAGGCACAAAGGAGTGGCATGAGTGCTGGTGGATAATGCTGGTGTCACTGAAACTTGAGAGTGCTATCGACAAGTGGTATCGGTGGTAAAGGGAAGTATGTCACCAATAAGAAGAGGTCAGGAACAGACCGAGGTCAGCAATGTGTGAACGGTATCAGATCTGCAGGAACAGGTTGGGTCAGTAACTTGTAGGCTGTGAAGCTCAAGAATGTAAGGAATGAGATGTAGTTGGAGGGAGAGCCTGGGTCAGTACAGAACAGATGAGCAGGAAAGAAAAAGTCATAGATGGGTCAAAAACAATGTTAGGGCAGTAACATGAATCATTAAGCAGACTGCAGAATAGCTGGAAGCAGGTATAAAGCTCTAGGCACTGGCATGGCTCTGCTTTAAATAGCCTGCTTGGCTTCACTATACTTTAAGCAATGAGTGTGCATGGACACAAGCTTCAAAACCCATGCGAACACTCACATATCTATGCAGAGAAGCATGTCCATGCTTGATTGTATGAGCAGAACCATGCAGATGCAGAGGTGTGTGAGCTAGAATCAAGCTATGCATATTGGCAAAATCTTCCTGACAATCATACTGTTAGAGCATCCAAGTAAAAAAAAATGAGGCTCTCAGTCCACAAGGCTCCACATATCACTTATGGGTGGGCTGACTCTCATTAGGACACTATCATCAAAAGTCTACATTTTCCCCCAATGATCTAATGTCAGGGAACTGATCTATGGGACTCTGTATTTATTCTATAGTATTATGTATAATATGATACATGAGTATGTAATCAGATTGTGATATATAGGAACACATAATGTTCACAAATTTGCTATTTTGTGGCAGCTAAATTTCTAAAGCAAGCATATTATACTTCACTGGTGAAGGGGTTCGTCCATGTACCCACCATTGTACAACGTATTATGAGCTTGGGCCTCCTGTTATGCACATAACACTGTTTGGACAGTTATTGATAGATAACAATAATCACTGCCGTCATTTCATTCTGCTATGGGAACAGGGCTTAGCTGTGAGAATCATTTGTAAGTACAAGAGATGCAGTATCTACGTTGTATTGAGACTGTACAGATATGAAAGCTCAGTGAGTAATAGACATCCTGCTAAGAGACTTCTGCTCTCATAGCAACCATGTAAAATTAATTTCTTTATAAATCAACCCCAACAACTGCTATGGCAAGGCCTCCATAGTCAAGGCAACATCTTGGACTTTGTATATATTGTTATTTATAGAATGGCGCTTAGACCAGCTGTGGTGTTGCAGATAAATGAGTGAGGTTAAGCCAGTGCCAGGAATTAATGAGTCTGTAATATACTAGCTGGCATTTAATTAAAGATACATCTCTGATGGGAAACAACAAAACAACTCATTACAACAGACAATATCAAAGCTCATCGCCAAGCAATTATTAACCCCTTCCATCCCTCCATAACCCATCCTGCATGTTTATTTCTTTTTTGGGTGTTGGGCACCACTAATTTAGCTCTACAGATGTACCCTAGCTAGCCGTTCCCTTTGCGCTGACGTCTTGGCTGTAGACTCCTACTTACCTAAACCTGTGGTCATGTAACACAGCATGTCCCAAACGTTTTCTCTTCCTACAGGTAAAGATCTCCTTTAGGTGCTGCCTGGGGGGCATTCACACTCACCCTTAGCTCCCCAGTGCTGGGGTCCTCTCATGCTGCAGTACTGCAGTGGTGTGATGATTGAATTTGGCTATCTTTTGTTTAGCCGCCAGGAACAAATGTATTGCCAGTTCCTGTTGGTATGAAAAAAAGGCCCATAAATGTATGATTGAGGAAGACCATTATGTCTCTTGTGCCATGAAAGCTTCTCCTGGCTTGTCAGCATTTTTTTCTGTAAGTGTGCACTTTGCCACGTGTGCACAGTTCAGTGTACAATCTTGGCATAATTGTGTCAAGACTAAGTTATTCCTGTGTGAATGCACAAGAGTTATATCATCCTGACTCAATCAAGATAGCCAAAGACTCCAAAGCCAGAAGATGACCAGGAGAAAATAGAAGCTCCGGGGACAAAAGGATGCATTAATATTGTATTGCTGGTCATTTTGCAAAATAATTTTGCCATAATGTACAAATATGTTGTGCATACTTGCACATTATGGCAAATAACACCCGTGGGCCCAGACAGAATCATTGCTCTTGTTGATAGGTTGTCCAATAGGGGGCCGTGCACGCTGTCTGCAAGCCATTAAAGTATCACTCTAACTCACTGTTCTGTATGGGCATTAACACTTTTATTCTAGAAGTCAATTACAGCCCCAAATACACATTTAGAAAGGACCAACTCTTCTCTATTCAGCAGGTGACCAAGTCTGTTCCTACCTGCCCCAACAATGAACTCTATAGCATTTTGATCAAGTAATGCTGAGCATGCCACCAGCCTTCTTATGTTTTCACTTGACACTGTAATCTGCAATTCACACTCTCAACTGTGTACCTTTAGTTGTACTCCTGGGTACACAGGGAAACCACTGTACTTCTAATTCTCAAGGCCTTGTACTTGTGATCCCTGGCCTGGTTCCTTGGCAAATCCTGTACCATAGCAGGCTCCAAGATGGAGATAAAGGCTACCAAGTGGGAAACATGAAGTACACTGGTTCACGCACTACCAGGGTTCCCATCACCTGCCACGTCAACCGCTTACACTGCCGGCTGGCCGCTACTCCTTATTCGCATCTCCATCCTAAAAGCTTAAAGGTTGACTGTCTGGGTCACCAGCACATTCTCAACTACAAGGGTTAACTTAGTTACACAGTAATTGTCTCTTTCAACCCAGAGGGTTAACTGGCTTCACTCACGGTATTAAAGTTCTTGAACATATACCATAGATACGCCTTGTTCCCACCTCTGTGTACTTCCCAGTAAAATTACTCAGACACCTCTCTTAGAATTGAAAGTCTGTTCACTTGCAAATTAATAGTTGTGTAGTGCTACCCCTGTAAGTGCCAAAGGTTAAGATGGGCCCTCTGTTCTTTTCCTCGACTTCCATAAGAACTTCAACCCCTCTGACACACTAGGTTGAGTGTACAAAGCATGCAAAATCACTGAAGGTAATATCTTGTAAACAGTAATAATACCAAGTCCAAAAAATAGGAACTGAACCATTTAGTAAAGGCAAACTTAATGTTGTGTCACCCGATATGGTAAGCAAAGAGGCAAGCATGAAAATGGATTAACAAAGGCAATAACACAATTTGGCAGGCAAAGTGACTAGTAATAAGCACCAGGCATAAGATGACATTTGACGTCCAGATCAGCATAAACAGTAGGAAGGTCACCTAAAGTTCAGCAGTGGGCAACAATAAAGTTTGATTTATCGAATACAATTACTCTGGGCCTAGATTTACTGGATGTGTACTGGCTGTAAAAATGAAAAAGGGGAAAAGGGATTAAAAAGGACTTGCATGATGGTTTTGCTGGAGGGACTTTGTTCTTCTTTGGCCAACTATAGTTGGGGCCCTTTAGGAAGTGGTGATACACATAACTACGGTTTAAGTAAAACATCATGCAGTATAGTTTCAGTAGAGATGTGGTATAGGTGTGGTACAGGTGCAGCATAGATGCAGGTCCTATGCAGTGTCAGTTTGGTATAACTGTAGAATAGAGTTGTTATGAATGCAGTATAGGTTAGGTAGACATGCAACATAGGGCTGGTATAGATGCAGTATGGGTTGGGTGCACTTGGTTTCCTGCTTTCAGTGATTATGTCTCAGTGTCAATAATGGGTGGATAACCCTCTCACCAGTTCCCAGAATGCTGCTGTGGATGCTTACTGTAGAAGGGGGCCCCCTCAGTGGTGGGAAGCAGAGGGTGCATGATCTGTGATGTGGGCGGTACTGTGTTGCTCCTGGGTGTCCTTACTTCCAGCCCAGTTCACATCCCCGCTGGCAGGTGAATATTCCAACAGAGGTGCTCTCTCTCTCTCGGCACCAAGAGGAAGAACTTTTCCCAAGCAGTTCAATAAAAAATCCTCTTTCTACTCCTATTGCACAGTGTCCATTGGGATCTGTAGTCCAAAGAGTCTATGGGTCCGATAATATGGCTGCTGCCCTAACCTACAACTCCCAGGATTCTCAGTGCTCTGCATAGAAGTCCATGGGTTTGCCTGGCTCAAGCTCTCCCCCTGCTGGCCAGAGGAGAATGGTGCAGCATAGTATCAGTATCTCAAAATCAGTGAAAGTAAACTGAGTGTTCAGGCAGAATCATCTCCTTCTCCATGTTTCTGTAGTCTAGCACCCTGCAACAGTGGCACTGTACATCTGCATAACAATAAATATATAATCCTCTTCATACACATGCGTTCACATTAAATATAATTAAATAAGATCTTTGGCTGTGCTGGACCTAGTGGTGCTTAGAATTAGTTGTGCAGTGAGTGGTGCTGCCCATATATTAAAGGGTAACTCAGCTTCAGGCCCTTCATTTTGAATGGACCTCCCTCCGCTCCATAAATGCACCAAAAAAGCTCACATATCAAATTTTGGCAATAAGCAAGGCGCGTTGGGCATTTCGTGTTTTGCAGCAATTTTCATTTTCAAGATAATAACAGCAAAAATCACACCCCATTTGAGGTGCCATTAAAGTGTTACTAAACTCAGGACCCTGAATTCACTATATCACTATATTTGTTCTCCCACAGTACACAGAACATGGTAATGCAATTATTTTAGTAAATATAAATTTCCAAATACCTTTTCTCATCAGCAGTATATAGAAATCTTGTGACTTCTATCAGTGTCCTGCAGAGCTTTGATTAAAGCTTGTACACATCAAACTGAGCATGTGCAGAGTGTCCCCAAGGCTCCGTTCTACCAGCAGATGGATTGGGAACAGTGGAAGAAGGGGAAAATCAGAGAAGACAGGATCAAACTGCCTTTTTACACAATGCGAGGATTAACCCCACAGTGCATATAACAAGCATGCTTTACTGCATATACAGACTGATTTTACTGTGGGTTTAGTAGCACTTTAAGAAAGAAGGGCACCACAAATGCATAGTGCATTTTGCTACAATTCTGCGTGCTATTCCAATATGCCCAGGTGTGTACAGGGCCTTAGTTAGGAAAAAAAAAAAGCAAATAAAAAAAAATACATATAGCATATATAATTGCGACATGCCTCATATTGTAATTTAAGGTTATTAAAAATGACCTTCCCTTTTACATTTTGGTGGGATATTCCCAAAGGCAAGACAACTTTAAAGCGATACAGACCCTGTCATTTTTCTCATTAGAGCCCTGCAAATGCTGGAGCTGATTGATAATTATAAAATCACTGCCATTCAAATTAATTTTGCATATGGACACAGACAAATAAACAGCTATTTCTTCAGAATAACAAAAGGCAGGAATCTGCAACAAAGTTTGTTAAAATCCTTGCAATGTACATAGATCACCCAGAGGGGAATGCTTTTTTTCTCAGCAAAAGTGGAGTTACGCTTTAAAGTACAGTAGCCCATAGGAACAAAGTCTACTACGAGTGGATGCCCTGAGAACGGAAGCCATTGGAGGGGCTTGCGGCCTGAAGAAGAGATACAGTGCCTTCAAAAAGTATTCATACTCAAAGTTTTCCACATTTTGTCATGTTACAGCCAAAAACGTGAGTTATTTCACAAAAGATGAATGGGCAAAAGGACCTGCAGCTGTAATTGCAACGAAAGGTGGTTCTACAAAGTACTGACTCAGGGGGGGGGCTGAATACAAATGCACGCCACCATTTATCATTTTCCTTCCACTTTACAATTTTGTGCCACTTTATGTTGGTCTATCACATAAAATCTCAATAAAATACATTTATGTTTTTGATTGTAACATGACAAGTGTGGAAAATTTCAAGGGGTATGGATACTTTTGCAAGACACTGTACATGAACAAATAGGTCCTCACTTGTCTGCTTCCCACACTGGGCTCCCCACTATGTGGGCAGTTCCCCTGCATTTATGCCAGTCACAATGGGAAATGGCATACCTGCAGTGGAAACCATTCCCAATTCCACAATTGACCCATCCCCTACAGCATCAGCCAAAACTTTAAAGTCACAGTCCTACAACATAAAGTGGTCACCTGCCTACACACTGTTTTGGCAGGTCAGCTCCACTCTAAAGCTGCTGTGGGTCCCCAGGCACAACATGTTTGCACATTATAGCAGACCTACTAGCCAAAGCCCTCTCCTCCAGTGATGTGATGGTTACAATCTCCCTTGCTGCCAACATCTTCCACGTTCAATGTCTTCTCCCATCTTAATTGGCTGGCCCAGGATGATGTACCTCCCGCTCCTAAGCATGGGAGTTCATTAGAGTTGAGCAAACCCGAACTGTAAAGTTTGGGTTCGTACCGGACTTTAGGGTGTCCGTGTCCCGAACCCGAACCCAGACATTTGAGAAAAAGTCCGGGTTCGGGTATTTTTTTGCGCCTTTTGAATAGCTGCAGGGCAGTCAATCAACAAGCGTTTCACTCGTTTGCCCTTAGAAGCCATCACAGCCATGCCTACTAATGGCATGGCTGTGATTGGCCAGTGCACCGTGAAACGAATCGTTTGTTTTTAGAGGAAATCGTGGGTGGGTGGTTATTTAGCGACAAAAATTGTCTAAAAGATTTCGATTAGACAGGGAGTGTCGTCGCCATCGTAGGAGAGGGATGTGATCATACTCTACACTGTACGTCGTGATGCACTGAGGTCGAATATATCTCCGACCCAGTGTACTGTACTACGTGACCGGTTAGTGTCGGTACGGTAATCATCCGTACCGACACTACCGAAGATTCCCGTTTGCTCACTTTGCGAACAACTAACTGACGGGACGTCGATAAGTTTTCCGC
>BLSH010098192.1:405774-416044 GCA_018402905.1 Glandirana rugosa | reverse complement strand
TATACAGTTGATGGTCTTTCTCTTATTTCAAGTGAACCTGCTTAGCTGATAATACCGCTGAATATAGTGGAGGCTGCATGCACCTGTTATCTTTAAAGTGATTCCTGTGTCAGCATAGTCAAAGGCCATACACTGTCTAATATACAGTACTTGCAATGCACATTTTTTCCTTTGGGACCCATTCATGCCTACCCGGCCTGCTGTGTTGCATTCAGCAAGTCAGTTCCTTGGAATGAGCTGCCTATTACATCAGTGGACCAAAAATTGTGCATGCAGCATTTTCGGCAGTGTAGTGTCCTGCAATACATGAATGAGCAATTGCACTATATTGCAAATGCTCTTGGGTGGCATTCAAAATGCATTGCAGTGATGCACATGGTAACACATACACTACCACAGTGCAATGATGTGAATAGGTCCTTACTTCTAGCCTTTAGAACAACTCCTGAGTTCAGATATTATTTAATTCTAATGTAAAACCATTGTGGAACCACTATTCTATAGCTCTTTTGGCAGTTGCACCCACTTAAAGTGCTTAGACATTTCTGTGAGTCAAAACACGTCCTCCCACAGCTGTCCAATAATGCTGCTTTCAAGGCGAAAGCTGCATTGATAGCCAGCGCTTGTTTCTAGCTCCAAGTACTTGCCCGGGACAAGCACTGGTGATAGGAATGCTGTCAATCTCCGATCTCTTTGCATTCCTCTTAGCAGCACTTGTCTCAGTAAAATGCTATCAATGCAAGAGTCTTCTTGCTAGCTGCATTGTTGGACGACCATATGGGGATGTTGGGGGAGTCCTGTCCTACCAAGTAACTAACCTTTCCAAGCAAGCAGAAAGGTGGAACAAAGTACTACATGTTCTTTGTCCCTTGGGTGACAGAACACTGCAATACAAAAAAAGAAATGACTTGTGGAAAATAGTTTAGGTCATATACATATGTAATCAACAATAAGGAAAGGGCCTTTGAAGTGATATTAAAGGCAGTTTTTTTTTAAATAATAAACAGGTTATACTGGATAAATGGGGAAAAAATACTCAAAGAGAGATGATGCACTGCACACCCCAATAGTTTTACAGAAATTAGGAGAGTTCGCCCAAGGGGTTTTCAGGCAGCAATTAGCATTATTCAAAATTGTGGTTTTATTCAAAAAATGTTTTTATTAAAATAATATTACATTTAGCAATATTGTTTACAAAACAAATTAACATCTTGGTCTTCCTCAGGGGAATTAGCCTCTAAAAAAACATCCGAAAAGTTTTAGGATTTCAAGTTTAAACACTATAAACGTTGTATTTTTGTACAAAGTGTCATATTTATTTCAAGCGGCTCCACAGGTGCCGAGCACATGAACTTATGATACATACAAGGAATCTAATCAGGATCATACATAGGTATGGGGCATTTAAGCCTAGGAAACAAGTGGTGTTTACTCAACATCTTACCTGTTTAAGCTTTTTGGGAGCTGCAATGCAAGGTTTGTGCCTGTTGATGCATTTTGCAGAGGATTACATTGCAGAATCTGCCGTATAGCTACACTGACGCGTTCCAACCATTAACATCTTGGTCTTCCTCAGGGGTTTTAGCCTTTAAAAAACATCCGAACAGTTTTAGGATTTCAAGTTTAAACACTATAAATGTTGTATTTGTGTACAATGTGTTATATTTACTGCTAAGCATTGTAGTTCAGGAGTAGTCCTAATAACGAGAGGTTTAGAACGGTTCAATGATCCAGAAGTCACTGTGGGCCATCCTCATCCACTCAAGGTGGATATCAGTCTCTGAAGCTTGCGGGAAGCCACACTCACAACTCCTCAGTAAGAGAGACAAGCAAAAACCTTGCAGGGCAGCTCCCAAAAAGCTATAAACAAAATTAATGTATTATATGTTTGTCCATGATGGTGGAGTTACGGAAAATGTCGGACCAACCCACCATGATTCAAGAAGTTAGATGTTTGGCAAGTTCTTTTGAAGAGAAGGAGAAAAAAAAGGCAAGAAACAATATAACACCCAACTGGGGGAATTGCTTCCCTTCCCTTCTCCCTCTCCTCCCCTCTACTTCCTGCCTACCTTCTCCAACATCATGGACAAAGATATAATTCATTAATTTTGATTATAGCTTTTTGGCAGCTGTAATGCAACAATTGCAAAAGCAATGTTTTTTGCCTGTTTCTCTTACTAAGGAGTTGTGTGGCTTCCCGCAAGCTTCTGAGACTGATCTCCGCCTTGAGTGGATGGGGATGACCCACAGTGACTTCTGGATCATTGAACCGTTCTAAACCTCTGGTTATTACGACTACAATGATTATTGGTAAATATAACACTTTGTACACAAATACATTTATAGTGTTTAAACTTAACATCCTAAAACTTTTCGGATGGTTTTTAGAGGCTAATTCCCCCTGAGGAAGACCAAGATGTTAATGGTTTAAACGCATTGGGGTAGCTATACTGCTGATTCTGCAATGTAATCCTCTGCGAAATGCATGAATACATATTTGTTTTGTGAACAATATTGCTTGCACTGTTTGGACATGTCCTTGTTGTAAAACCAGGGCTCATATTTTTATCTTAAGAATTCCTTTATAAATGTAATATTATTTTAATAAAAACATTTTTTTAATAAAACCACAATTTTGAATAATTCTAATTGCTGCCTGAAAACCCCTTGGGGAACTATACTAATAAACATGTTGTACTTACCTGCTTTGTGCAGTAGTTTTGCACACAGCAGCACTGATCCTCCTCTTTTCGGGTCCCCCACTGGTGCTCCTGGCCCCTCCATTCTGCCGAGTGACCTTAGAGCAAGCAGCTTGCAATGGGGGCACCCAAGCAGACATGTATCCAAGCCACTGCTCTGTGTGTCCACTCACACAGAGAGCCATGGCTAGGCCTCATCCCTCTCTCTTCTCATTGGCTCACTGGCTGTGATTGCCAGCAGCGTGAGCACATGACTCCCATTGCTGTCTCAGCAAATGAGGAGGAGGAGTCCCTGAAGAGCTGAGGCTCTCGTGCATATCACTGGATCATGATTAGACTCAGGTAAGTATTTGGGGGGGGGGGGGCTGCTGTACAGAGAAGGTTTTTTACCTTCATGCATTCTAAACAAACTGGAGCCTTTACAACCACTTTAGTCTTTATAGAAAATGTCAGCCACTTAGCAATTCATAATGTGGAGGCCTTATAAAGTGTACAGCTAGAAACCCTTGAAAACTCACAAAGTAGAATGCAGCAGCATCCTCCTGGAATAGGGTTGTTGGAAGAATGCATTCTTTCTGAAGCCAGAGGGAACGGAGCCACAATCTACAATAAGTATTTAATAAGAAGTAAAGAGACAGCTGGCAGAACACAAAGAGTATAAAGACTAAATGAAAAGTGCACTGGGAGTGAGCAGTCAGACACAATAAGGAGTAAAAAAAGGAATGCGACATGCAAGAGCAGGGCAACAAAGAAGTAATAATCCAATGAGGGAGTATGGAGAAGGATTTGCAGGAATTCAAGGTCTGTAGACACTTCTGGTTCAAAGGACAAGAACGCTATATAATGTCTGGCACTAGGTAGCAGCAACCTCCAGGCAGGCCAGCTGGACCTGAATTTATATTTATTATTCAAGGATCGAGGAGTTAAAAACGCTCTATAAACCAGAGCTGATGTGGCAGTCCTCCCAAAATTAATCTTTAAAATTTTGTCTGGTGCTGCAGAGTTAAATAACATAAAGGCCAACTCAATGTTTGATCTCCCTCAACCTAGAATTTCCAAAAACAATCAGCATACAAACCTTAAAGCTGAACTCCAAACAGATATGGAGAATGCAACTTAATGCAGCTCTGTATTCATTAATACATCATTATAATAGAACCCCAGCCATAATCACGAAGATAAACCTATTGGATTGTAAGCTCTCAGGAGCAGGGCCCTCTTAATCCTCTTGTATTGAATTGTATTGTTGCTGTATCTTCTACCCTTATACCGTAAAGCACTGTGCAAACTGTAGATGCTATAGAAATCCTGAATAATAATAATTAACCATTTGCATACTGGCCACTTTCCCCCTTCCTGCCCAGGCCAAATTTCAGCTTTCAGTGCTGTCACACTTTGAATGACAATTGACATTTTTATCATTTGTTTTCACACAAATAGAGCTTTCTTTTGGTGGCATTTAATCACTGCTGGGTTTTTATTTTTTGCTAAACAAAGAAAGACCGAAAATGCTGAACAAAACAATTTTATAGTATGTTATAAAATTTTGCAAACAGGCAATTTTTCTCCTTTACTGATGTGCGTGATGAGGCTGCACTGATGGAGACTGATGAGGCAGCACTGATGGGTACTGATAAGGCTGCACTGATAGGTGACACTGATGAGGCGGCTCTGAGGAGGTGGCACTGATGAGCAGCACTGATTGGCAGTACTGATGGGCACTGATAGGTGGCACTGGTCGTCAATTTTGGGACCAAAATGTGATAAAAAGTGCAGCGCTAAATCTTTTTTGGTGAAAAGACCTTATATATAAGGGCATATACTCATTATCTATGTGCAAAATGGCAATAAAATCATATTACTAGTGTGTAAAAAGTACCAATACCACTTAATGAATTGATGAGATAGATAAATATGCAAAAAAGTGCAAATTAAAGTGCAACTGTTTCAGTATATAAATGTGCCCATAGCAGGTGCGTCATTAGCCCAGGGATAAGGGGGCTACAGCCCCGAGGGTGCCCCCGAAATGCCCCGGGGCTCGGGCAGTCTAATTCTATTACTAGCCCCAAGCCACCATAAAGTAAACAAGCTGATGCGGCGGCGCCTATAATGGACATCAGCACTGTGGTCCAATCCTGCTAGCACGGGACGTGTGATGTCCATTTCAGGGCGCCGCTGCGCCAACCAATAGGCGGACTCAGGAGTGACACTGCGGGGTGGGCGCCGGGCGGCTATGATGGAAGGAGACGCTCCATTTCTGGGGTCACCCTGTGATGGAAGGAGACACTCCACTGCTGGGGACACCATGATGGAAAGAGACACTCCGCTGCTGGGGACCCACCTGGTGGCAGGCGACGTAGCAAGTGACACACTGGACCCACCTCTTACTGGACAGTGAAAGGAGAAGAAGCACAATAATGAGCACATCTCTTTGTTACTCTGCTCTCTTTCAGCATGCTCCTTATCAGTTAATCAGTTAATTTCAAGTCATACAAATTAAATATATTACCCAATTGTTTGGTAAAATATAAAAGACAAGGTTGTGTTGAGTAAATACATAACAAGCATCTCAACCTGAATGTCAGATCCAGTACAGGCTCGGAGAGTGGGGGCGTTGACGAAAACATAGTCTAGTCATGAATGAGATTTGTGGGGGTGGGAGTAGAAGGTAAACTGTCTAGCGGAAGGATATGAGGTACGTCACACATCAAATAAGGCACACCGCCTAGTCAGTTGGCGAAAGAGTGTAGATTGTCGGTCAAGAGCTGGGGAAGACAGTCCACGTCCTACAACATGCCTATCTAGGCCAGGTGAGAAGGACAACAAACAGCCTATTAACACTAATGCGTGTTACCAATCCCCTGCTTTTTAACGCATACTGTTAGACAGGTTAATTTGGATGGTTTCAAGCTGGTCGGTAAGTGAGCTTGGTTTTTCCTTGGATTATTTCCTTGGCTGTTTGTTGTCTACATGATGCCCTCCAATGCTCCTTACCATACAGTTATAGATGGAGGCAGTGGCCTACGTTTTGGACAGGTGAGAAGGTCAGGTTAAAGTCTCCCCCAATAACCAGTGTGGGTGGTTAGCTCAATGGGGATCACCTTCCCTGGGAAAAAGGTAGTCCAAACGACAGGTGTTCTTAAAAGGTGACTTGTAGCCAGTTTTATTTTAAAAGGTTGAAAATCAAACAAACAAAAAAATAAATCCTTGCCATCCAGGCTCTTAGTAATGTAGCGGTTATTTTACATCAGAGTTGCCACGCCAAGCTGACCAGAACTCCCATTGTACAGAGATAGAGCTTGTCAGCTTTCAGGAGTGAGTTCATCCCTCCCACAATCCACTCTGCCCTTTCCCCTGACTATTCATTAGCAAAATGAGCTCAGCCAATCAAGGGAGGATTGGAATAGGAGAAAATAACTCTGAAAAAAGAACTCTGGGAAATGGAGTCTTTAGCATAGGATGTTGCATTGTGACCTTTATAATGAAAACTGCAAGATACAGCAGCCCTTGCATCAGGAGGGGGAAATCTTACCAGAGGAGCTTCCTGGGAGTAGACAGAGCCACCATGATGGAGGCGATTTGGGATCCAGGTAATCGTGTCTGCTGCAGTTAGGAAGGTGGCGGCGGACACCCAATCCTAAAGGGGAACCCCAAGGACCTCCTAAATGCTCTGAACAGCGTGTATGTTCCTGTAAATCAGTGTCGGATGGACACTCGTAAGGGCTGGTACTACAGCATCTCCCCTGCGGCACTTTGGACACAGAAATTGGTGAGAGGGCTGTCACCCACTACCCCCTAAGCTAGAACTCTGTATTATCTTTGCTATTCTGCCTTTTAAGTTACATGGAACTGTGGTGCTGCTATACTCTGCCTGGCAGTGAAGGCACTTGTCCATTATCGCTAAAAATAATTCAAACAGCGCAGCCCTATAGAACACATTAGCAGCTGAACACTATAGGTAATTCATCACAACCCTTTAAATAAGTCCATAATGTAAAAAAGTGCAGCGCTTAAAGTACAAAAGAGAGAGACAGTCCTCTTGATATAGGCCACCCCGTGCGGTACAGTGTGCGAGAGTTCAAACCAATGGACACAAGTGCTCTGGTGATACACTTCCTCCACCAACCACACTAGCAGCTCACCTTCCCTATCAGGCTCTTATTACAGGAGCTCAATAGCGCTTGATGTAATAATCTCAGATCCAGATGACCCTCAGGATAAAGGGTATCACATTCCTCTTCTGAGCCTTTCACATAGGAATCCACCACTCCACATGAGCAGATAATGTCGCTACCTCCCCTCCAGAACCATTCCAAATAAGGGATCTACAACTCCAGCTCACCGAAGCATGAAAGTAAATAAACAGGATCTAGTGCTCACTGTATAAAATGAACTATTTATTCCATATAAAATTGGTACTCACATAAGAAGCACTTAGACCAAGTGCTAGGTGTAGACAGCATTTAAAACCAGATAACTCGGACGCTCACATGAACGTCCAAGCTTGGAGACAGCGGCGGCTGCGGATGACGTCACTTCCCGTTCCGAACGCGTGTCGTTCCGACCGGAACTTCATCAGTGGATGGGGAAGTGACGATCGCATCCGCTTATATATCAACACCACTATACTCATTCCTTATAGCACCCAATAGCCGCTGAATGGTAATGCGAGGCCCAACCCATTCCAAGATGGACTCAGCACACATCCCAATAACCGGGATTAGGCATACCAGTAAAATATATATACTAAAAATGCCCAAAAAGTCCTTACAAAGGAAATTAAAAGAAAGGGGGGGGGGACAAAACCTTCCTCACACCAGAATCAGGCAATATTGGACCCTTCTAAATAGTCCTAATTAAAGTCATCCCGCAACCGTCGCTGCCTCACAATAGAGTATACAAATATATACAAAATATACACAAAATCACATAACAAAAATTAAAATTTTTTAAAAAACACTAAACAGTAATACAACACTAATGAAATAAAAATAACTCCCACTAATCCACATATAGGCAAATCACCGATCTGAAATAAAGCAATTGTGATTAAACTCAATATTTAAACCCCTTCTACTAAGCTACCTGATGTAGTTCCCCCCTCTCCAGTGTTTTGGAACATGTTCCACCCCCCAGAATTTTAATGAACTGGGGTCCCTACTATGGTATCTACGAAAATGTAATGAAACATTGTGATCTTTAAATCCCTTTCGGATATTATTAACATGTTCCCTCAAACGCACATGGAGGGGGCGGGAGGTCCGTCCGATGTATTGGTGACCACAACTGCATTCAAGCATATACACAACCCCAATAGTTTGACATGTGATGAGTTGTCTAATCTCATGTTCCCTACCTGTTGCTGTAGCTATGAAGGTTTTCCGTTTTTTGGTGTTAAATTTACAGCTCCTGCAAGCTCTACACTGTCCACAGGCGTAGAATCCCCTCAAGAAGGAGAAAATACAATTCTCTACCTGTCTGGGGGGATCCACTACTCCCGGAGCTATCCTGTCCCTTAGTGTAGGGGCCCTTCTATAGATAAACTGAGGTTTATCAGGAAGCAAAGGTCCCAGTACTTTGTCCAATTTAAGAATGGACCAATTGTGCTGTATTATTCTCTCTACTTTTTTATATTGTATATTGTAATCCAGAATAATTTTAAACTGCTGCCCCTCAGTCTCCTTTGGAGATATTTTTGTGTCGGCCACTAGTTTGGTCCTATTCATTAAACCAACCCTACTGATCTCTTGATCCAATGAGGCCTTATTATAGCCTTTTTGCTGAAATCTTAACGATAGGGCACTAGCTTGTTTTTGAAAATCCGCTTCCTTAGAACAATTGCGCCTTAATCGAATGAACTGACCCCTGGGGATGTTGTCCAACCATTTCTGGTGGTGACAACTCTCCAGGGGTATATAAGCATTACGATCAGTGGGTTTAAGGTGATTGACCATACCCAACTGACCATTTTCCACAAAAATCTCCAAGTGTAGAAAGGTGATACGTTCCTGGCTAACATTCCAGGAAAGGGATATATTCCTCGAATTAGAGTCTAAGGAGCGCATAAAACTCTCCAAGCCTGAACGCTCACCTTCCCAAATGACTATAATGTCATCAATGAACCGTCTGTAGCACATTAGCTCAGACGGTCTATTGGCGAACACCGCATCCTCCTCCCAGTGGGCCATAAAAATGTTAGCCACACTGGGAGCAAAATGGGCTCCCATTGCTACACCCCTTGTCTGCAAATAAAATTGCCCATTATACCAAAAATAATTTTTATTTAGGCAAAAATGCAGACATTCAATTAGAAAATCCTTAACCTTCAGCGGGATACTGGAGGAAGATAGAGCCCACTGTACCGACGAAATAGCTGCCTCATGATCAATGAATGTATAGAGGGAGCTCACGTCAGCTGTCACTAGAAAGATGGATGAGTTACAAGTCAACCCCTCTACAATCTGTATAATGTGCTTCGTGTCCTTTAAGAATGCCTTCGTGTTGACAACAAACGGTTGCAAGAAGCTATCAATATATTGACCCAACCTGGCAGACACTGAGTCAATACCATTGACTATTGGTCTGCCAGGTAGGTTGACCGCATCTTTATGCAACTTGGGCAAAAAATAAATGATCGGCATCCTACAGAATAATGGATCTAAGTATAACGCCTCTTTCTTAGTCAACACCCCATCATTTTTACCTATCTCCACCAGTCTGTGCAACTCATTTTTATAAGGTAACATAGGGTCCTTACTAAGAAGCTGGTAGGTGTTCCTATCACTCAGCAAATGATCCATTTCGGATCGATAATAGCTTTTACTAAGAACCACCAGGCCACCTCCCTTATCAGCTAGCCTGATCACAATATCCTTCCTGTTCTCCAAATCCTTAATTTCTTTACTCAGAACAGGAGAATTGTGGACCTTCCTGATTTTCAATGCTTCTAAATCAGATGTAACCTTGTTTTTAAAAACCTCCAGGTATTTATTATCCCTATTTGCTGGATTGAAAGTGGATTTGTTACGTAGATTCGAGTGATGTACACTGTCGCCTACTGCCACCGTACGACCAATGGGATTAATAGCGAAATATTTTTTAAGGTTGAGAGTTCGAATATATTTGTGTATATTTACATAGGTTTGGAATTTGTTCAGGTTATGAACCGGGGCGAACTTCAGACCTCTATCCAAGGTTCGTATTTCTTCCATAGTTAATTCCACTCCACTCAGATTAAATATCCCCTCTCCTATTGGAGGCCCCAAGGCCCCAATAGGAGAGGGGATATTTAATCTGAGTGGAGTGGAATTAACTATGGAAGAAATACGAACCTTGGCCCATTGGGAGGAGGATGCAGTGTTCGCCAATAGACCGTCTGAGCTAATGTGCTACAGACGGTTCATTGATGACATTATTGTCATTTGGGAAGGTGATCGTTCAGGCTTGGAGAGTTTTATGCTCTCCTTAGACTCTAATTCGAGGAATATATCCCTTTCCTGGAATGTTAGCCAGGAACGTATCACCTTTCTACACTTGGAGATTTTTGTGGAAAATGGTCAGTTGGGTATGGT
>BLSH010098192.1:394449-405764 GCA_018402905.1 Glandirana rugosa | reverse complement strand
CTGGTGGTGACAACTCTCCAGGGGTATATAAGCATTACGATCAGTGGGTTTAAGGTGATTGACCATACCCAACTGACCATTTTCCACAAAAATCTCCAAGTGTAGAAAGGTGATACGTTCCTGGCTAACATTCCAGGAAAGGGATATATTCCTCGAATTAGAGTCTAAGGAGCGCATAAAACTCTCCAAGCCTGAACGCTCACCTTCCCAAATGACTATAATGTCATCAATGAACCGTCTGTAGCACATTAGCTCAGACGGTCTATTGGCGAACACCGCATCCTCCTCCCAGTGGGCCATAAAAATGTTAGCCACACTGGGAGCAAAATGGGCTCCCATTGCTACACCCCTTGTCTGCAAATAAAATTGCCCATTATACCAAAAATAATTTTTATTTAGGCAAAAATGCAGACATTCAATTAGAAAATCCTTAACCTTCAGCGGGATACTGGAGGAAGATAGAGCCCACTGTACCGACGAAATAGCTGCCTCATGATCAATGAATGTATAGAGGGAGCTCACGTCAGCTGTCACTAGAAAGATGGATGAGTTACAAGTCAACCCCTCTACAATCTGTATAATGTGCTTCGTGTCCTTTAAGAATGCCTTCGTGTTGACAACAAACGGTTGCAAGAAGCTATCAATATATTGACCCAACCTGGCAGACACTGAGTCAATACCATTGACTATTGGTCTGCCAGGTAGGTTGACCGCATCTTTATGCAACTTGGGCAAAAAATAAATGATCGGCATCCTACAGAATAATGGATCTAAGTATAACGCCTCTTTCTTAGTCAACACCCCATCATTTTTACCTATCTCCACCAGTCTGTGCAACTCATTTTTATAAGGTAACATAGGGTCCTTACTAAGAAGCTGGTAGGTGTTCCTATCACTCAGCAAATGATCCATTTCGGATCGATAATAGCTTTTACTAAGAACCACCAGGCCACCTCCCTTATCAGCTAGCCTGATCACAATATCCTTCCTGTTCTCCAAATCCTTAATTTCTTTACTCAGAACAGGAGAATTGTGGACCTTCCTGATTTTCAATGCTTCTAAATCAGATGTAACCTTGTTTTTAAAAACCTCCAGGTATTTATTATCCCTATTTGCTGGATTGAAAGTGGATTTGTTACGTAGATTCGAGTGATGTACACTGTCGCCTACTGCCACCGTACGACCAATGGGATTAATAGCGAAATATTTTTTAAGGTTGAGAGTTCGAATATATTTGTGTATATTTACATAGGTTTGGAATTTGTTCAGGTTATGAACCGGGGCGAACTTCAGACCTCTATCCAAGGTTCGTATTTCTTCCATAGTTAATTCCACTCCACTCAGATTAAATATCCCCTCTCCTATTGGAGGCCCCAAGGCCCCAATAGGAGAGGGGATATTTAATCTGAGTGGAGTGGAATTAACTATGGAAGAAATACGAACCTTGGCCCATTGGGAGGAGGATGCAGTGTTCGCCAATAGACCGTCTGAGCTAATGTGCTACAGACGGTTCATTGATGACATTATTGTCATTTGGGAAGGTGATCGTTCAGGCTTGGAGAGTTTTATGCTCTCCTTAGACTCTAATTCGAGGAATATATCCCTTTCCTGGAATGTTAGCCAGGAACGTATCACCTTTCTACACTTGGAGATTTTTGTGGAAAATGGTCAGTTGGGTATGGTCAATCACCTTAAACCCACTGATCGTAATGCTTATATACCCCTGGGGAGTTGTCACCACCAGAAATGGTTGGACAACATCCCCAGGGGTCAGTTCATTCGATTAAGGCGCAATTGTTCTAAGGAAGCGGATTTTCAAAAACAAGCTAGTGCCCTATCGTTAAGATTTCAGCAAAAAGGCTATAATAAGGCCTCATTGGATCAAGAGATCAGTAGGGTTGGTTTAATGAATAGGACCAAAGTAGTGGCCGACACAAAAATATCTCCAAAGGAGACTGAGGGGCAGCAGTTTAAAATTATTCTGGATTACAATATACAATATAAAAAAGTAGAGAGAATAATACAGCGCAATTGGTCCATTCTTAAATTGGACAAAGTACTGGGACCTTTGCTTCCTGATAAACCTCAGTTTATCTATAGAAGGGCCCCTACACTAAGGGACAGGATAGCTCTGGGAGTAGTGGATCCCCCCAGACAGGTAGGGAATTGTATTTTCTCCTTCTTGAGGGGATTCTACGCCTGTGGACGGTGTAGAGCTTGCAGGAGCTGTAAATTTAACACCAAAAAACGGAAAACCTTCATAGCTACAGCAACAGGTAGGGAACATGAGATTAGACAACTCATCACATGTCAAACTATTGGGGTTGTGTATATGCTTGAATGCAGTTGTGGTCACCAATACATCGGACGGACCTCCCGCCCCCTCCATGTGCGTTTGAGGGAACATGTTAATAATATCCGAAAGGGATTTAAAGATCACAATGTTTCATTACATTTTCGTAGATACCATAGTAGGGACCCCAGTTCATTAAAATTCTGGGGGGTGGAACATGTTCCAAAACACTGGAGAGGGGGGAACTACATCAGGCAGCTTAGTAGAAGGGAATCTTTTTGGATACACCAGACTTCTGTTTTAGCTCCCGGGGGTTTAAATATTGAGTTTGATCTCAATTGCTTTATTTCAGATCAGTGATTTGCCTATATGTGGATTAGTGGGAGTTATTTTTATTTCATTAGTGTTGTATTACTGTTTATTACTGTTTAGTGTTTTTTTAAAAATTTTAATTTTTGTTATGTGATTTTGTGTATATTTTGTATATATTTGTATACTCTGACTTTAATTAGGACTATTTAGAAGGGTCCAATATTGCCTGATTCTGGTGTGAGGAAGGTTTTGTCCCCCCCCCCCTTTTAGTTTCCTTTGTAAGGACTTTTTGGGCATTTTTAGTATATATATTTTACTGTTATGCCTAATCCCAGTTATTGGGATGTGTGCTGAGTCCATCTTGGAATGGGTTGGGCCTTGCATTACCATTCAGCGGCTATTGGGTGCTATAAGGAATGAGTATAGGGGTGTTGATATATAAGCGGATGCGATCGTCACTTCCCCATCCGCTGATGAAGTTCCGGTCGGAACGACACGCGTTCTGAACGGGAAGTGACGTCATCCGCAGCCGCCGCTGTCTCCAAGCTTGGACGTTCATGTGAGCGTCCGAGTTATCTGGTTTTAAATGCTGTCTACACCTAGCACTTGGTCTAAGTGCTTCTTATGTGAGTACCAATTTTATATGGAATAAATAGTTCATTTTATACAGTGAGCACTAGATCCTGTTTATTTACTTTTATGCTTCGGTGAGCTGGAGTTGTGGATCCCTTATTTGGAATGGTTCTGGAGGGGAGGTAGCGACATTATCTGCTCATGTGGAGTGGTGGATTCCTATGTGAAAGGCTCAGAAGAGGAATGTGATACCCTTTATCCTGAGGGTCATCTGGATCTGAGATTATTACATCAAGCGCTATTGGGCTCCTGTAATAAGAGCCTGATAGGGAAGGTGAGCTGCTAGTGTGGTTGGTGGAGGAAGTGTATCACCAGAGCACTTGTGTCCATTGGTTTGAACTCTCGCACACTGTACCGCACAGGGTGGCCTATATCAAGAGGACTGTTTCTCTCCTTTGTACTTTAAGCGCTGCACTTTTTTACATCATGGACTTGTCCATTATCTCCTAGGATTAAAATACTGATTACTGTCAAACCCTTTGGATGTATTGAGTTCACTTCATTACAGAATATCGACAAGTGCACCACCGTAAAGTAACTCCAGGGCTCTATCAGTGTTCAGGACATTGGTTGCATACAAGTGGGTCCACACTGGGGGTTGATTCAGTGCACTGGGTCAGGTGTTAAGGTTAAGCCAGCTTTGTGGGATTGTGGTGCTAGGGTGAAGGAGAGAGGGGACTGACAGTCAGAGATAAGGTCATTCCTGTACCCTACTTCTGCCTGGACTCATATAGCCCAATTTGTTGGGGTTGCTAAATACTTTTGTCACGTACCTGATGGTAGAGTCTGACTTATGCAGCGGGCAACCTCTCTTACAGCCCTGGTTCCAGAACCCCTGGTAGAGCAGACAGGGAGTTCTAGAGTGCAGGGGGACACGAGGGCTGGATCGGACACAGATGGTGATGAGATGTCATCCAGAGGTTCATGCAAGACTGAAGAGTAGTGAGACAGGCCGGGTCGGTAACATGCAGGCAAGGCGTTACAAAAGGAGCAGGCAGTCGGGTGGTTGGGTGCAAGCATTTTTGGCAACGGGCAGACAACTGAAGTATCAAGTGGTCAGGCAGAAGGATGGTCGTAGGCAAGTCAGGGGTCGGTGCAGGCAGAGTTCAGACAGGTACAGGTCAAGCCGGGTCACAGGTAAACAGGAAGTCTTCAGAACTCTTTGTCTTATTATACCCCATCACACTTACTTGCGGTCTTGTATCACTGTGACTGTTATATCCTCTTTTAAGCAGTCATACAGTAAAAGTTACCCTTTTTATTTCACCATAAGCTGTGTCTGTTGCTGTGATATTTGTATTATACTATTGCCAGGTGTGCCAGTGGGGTTGAGCCTGTTCTTAGGGTTGAGAAGGCAGAGTAAAGAACCAACATTATTCAAGTGGCTCCTGCGGGGGTAGCGCTTTATGTGGGGGGTTGGCCGGGATACATTTACTCTGCAGACAACTTCTCAAGACAGCAACCCTACCAACATTAGCATGGATGCAGCTGCTGCAGATCACTGGTTCGAGGAGGAAAATGACTGCGTGGAGCTAAGTCTGGTGGCAGAGATCCCTGGGACTGCATGGACGGAGTCGCAAATCCAACAAGCAGTAAAAGCTGGGAGGAGGGCGTCAGTGTTGGACATGAAGGTGAGCCAAGACACTTCACACACTCTCATGCTGTTGGAATGGAGGAGGGGGATCCCTGCCCGCTTCCAAGGACATAACATCCAACTAGTTAATGACACTGAAGCTCCTCTGATCTAGTTGCAGACAGTAGAAATAAGCCAAGAAGGCTCCAGTCACGATGCCCCAGTCAGCGAAACACCTATGTCCATGACCTCAGTCACACTGGGGCAGAGTTTTTAACCGCTCTATAGAAATTTCATGACCAAGTGTAATCAGACCAACCTCGTCCACACTGGGACGGGTTACAGGAAGCTGAGACTTTTCTCAGGGAGACTGACTGTGCAAAAAGGAGAAGAGGAGTATGAGACTTGGATGGAACAGGCCCTAGAAGAATGGGATGTTCCTGAAGCTCAAAAGAAACAGCGGATCACTGAGAGTCTGAAAGGAGCTGCCGATGAGGCCATTCAAAATCTTAAATTCAGTAATAAGACTTGCACGGCCTATAACTACCTTATTTTTTTACAAGAGGAGTATGACCGAACAGAGAAGACCTCCAACCTACCGTATATACTCGAGTATAAGCCGACCCGAATATAAGCCGAGGCACCTAATTTTACCACAAAAAACTGGGAAAAGTTATTGACCCGAGTATAAGCCTAGGGTGGCAAATGCAGCAGCCAGAACACAGGAATTGTAGCCAGAACACAGGGACAGGGAGCCAGAACACAGGAATTGTAGCCAGAACTCAGGGATTGTAGCCAGGACACAGGTATTGTAGCCAGGACACAGGGATTTTATACAGGACACAGAGACTGTAGCCAGAACACAGGTATTGTAGCCAGGACACAGGGATTTTATACAGGACACAGACTGTAGCCAGAACACAGGTATTGTAGCCAGGACACAGGGATTTTATACAGGACACAGACTGTAACCAGAACACAGGTATTGTAGCCAGGACACAGGGATTTTATACAGGACACAGACTGTAGCCAGAACACAGGTATTGTAGCCAGAACACAGGTATTGTAGCCAGGACACAGACTGTAGCCAGAGCACATAAGGGATGAGTAAGGTAGATTCACATTAAACAAAGCTATGCTGCTTCTAAGAGCCGTTCTGTGCTGTGTAAGTGTGACTAAACACATTGGTATGCAAAGAATGCAGAGAGAGAGCTGCAGCTCTTCACTGAGATCAGCTAACATCAGCTTGTCCCGCCCACCTCCCCCACCTCCCGACATCAAGCTGAGAATCTGACACCTCTCTCCGCATTCTTTGCATTCCAATGTGTTTAATCACACTTACACAGCACAGAACGGCTCTTAGAAGCAGCACGGCTCTGTTTAATGTGAATCTACTCATCAGCCACAGACACTGACTCGAGTATAAGCCGAGGGGGGTCTTTTTCAGCACAAAAAAAGGGCTGAAAAACTCGGCTTATACTCGAGTATATACGGTAATTTATCAATTTGAACACACCTTTCAACACCAAGGTGAACCCTTGTCCGAGTACATCAAAAGATTGAGAAAGGTGCTGCATCAAATTGTACTAAGGAAAGGAATGGATTCTACAGCTCTAGACCAAGCCAGGATGAAACAGATCTTGAGAGGCATTCTACATTCCGACCCAATATGGATCCAGCTGAAAACCTCTGAGTGGTGTAAATCCTTATCATACCCAGAGGTAGTTCAAATTGTGAGGGAAGAAGAGGATCTATTGGCAAAAAAAGACCCAAGCTCTTGCCTAAACATAACATCCACCCAAGAAAGAGAAAATACTCACCTGCTCTGCCAAAACCAGGGAGGATCAAGTGGAAGAAGATGAGACTGATGCTGGGCCATCCAAGGGGGCCAAATACCAGGCCCCATCCACTACAGCAGTGCCTGACATTTTAGCTCAAGTAATGCAAGCACAGCTCGAAATGCATAAAACCATTAGACAGGTAGTGGAGACACAAGCAAACTTGCAAAAGTTCCTCGCAGATGTTCAACAGGCAATGGTGGATCTGCCCAAGGGAAAGAAGGTAGCTGAGGAAGTTAGGCTCCGTTCCACTCCCACCTCATCTAGGATGAGATGTTATAGATGCGGAGAAGTGGGTCACCTCAAAGCACAATGTCCCAACGGGTAAAATGGGACAGAACTTGCAGCAGAAGCTGCGAAAATGTGATAGAAGCTGCTCCTTGGGAAGCCGGGGGAAAACTTCAGAGGACCACCCAGTTAAGGAAACAACCAGGAGTCCACCCATAGTAGCTAGCTCCAAACCCAATGACAAAAAGAAACAACAGCGAAAAGCTAGACTCTTTCAGCGGGCTTCCACTGTCGTTCTAGAGCAGCCCAGTGTTTCACACCCTCTGATGTGGGCTACCCAGCATCGGCAGGTCAGTGAACACCAAAATCCTAGAAATCAGCAAAAACCCCTGGTGGGTCAGAACTCCTGTAAGAAAGGAGTGCGAGTACAGGCCACAGAATGGGTCAAAACCGCCATGTCCTCTGAATTCCCTGCTAAATTAGTGGGGCCTTCTCCTATAGTCCCCATTCAAGTGAAGGGAATTTACACCAAAGCTCTCCTAAACACTGGAGCTCAAGTAACCCTCCTCTATAGAGACTTCTATGACCAACATCTTAAACACCTGCCCCTACAAAAATTGGAGGCGTTAGAGATATGGGGCATTGGGACTCATAAATTCCCCTATGACGCTATCTACCGGTCAAACTGACCTTCGACCCTTCTGTAGCAGGAAAAACAGAGGCCTTCGACACACTGGCTGTAGTATGTCCCCGCCCACCAAAAGCCAGTAAGAATTCCATGATCATAGGGACCAACTCTGACCTTGTTCGGAGACTGCTAGCACACCTTGCCCTGGGGCCCGGTACTCCAACTGCTAGTATACACCCCATGCTGAGACAAGCCTACGGGTGCTAGTACAAGAGCAGAAGGCTCCCGCTGAAGGAGTGGGGAAGATATGGCACCTCAGCCAGCAAGGGAAGGTACTACAGCCTGGTGAGGTAGTTTACCCACAAGCGATTATAAGCTCAATTGGAAGTGACCGGGCCCTTTTATCGTCCTAGAAGCAGACAAAAAAAGGGAATAGAGACAGGAGTAGAATTAATCCCAGAAGTGGTTTCAACGAAGGCGTTACAAAGAAGTCATGGGGAGATTTCCATCAATGTCCGCAATATAACGACCTCCCCAGTGAAGATGCCAGCTCGGATGTAGTTAGGGCAAGTGAACCAGGCCACTCCAGTCTCACTGTCTGATCTGGGGAGGGGAGGGGAGTGGAGGGTGAAGTCCCTGCCGCGGTGTTTTATCCGACGAATACCCTTCTTCTTCCTGAGTGGAGGGCAAGAGTAAAGACCTAGTTGCATAGATGGCAAGTTGCATTTTTCAAGAGTGAGTTTGATGTAGGGTGTACAAAAAGCGCCACACATTACCCCGGTGGGGTTCTTCGAATTCGACCGCATGGCCCAAGGCTTGTCTGGCGCTCCAGCTACTTTCCAGAGGCTAATGAGGAAAACTGTGGGCGACATGAATCTGATCTAAGTACTGGTGTACCTAGATGACATTATTGTCTTTTGCAAAACCCTGAAGGAACATGAAGCGCGCTTAGAGAAGGTTTTAAAGAGGCTCCATATAGAGGGACTGAAGCTTTCCTTGGAGAAATGTCAGTTCTATCAATCCTCAGTCAATTACCTTGGCCATATTCTGTCTGCTGAAGGAATTGCCACTGACCCTCAAAAGCTAGAGGCTGTGTTAGGAGAAAATCGGCAGTTCTGAATCTTCTAGCCGCTGATGCGCGTTTGCGCGCGCCCGTGCGTGCTCCCGCGTGTGCACGCCGGAAGCGCCGCCAAACGTCACTATTTGAATCCCCTGCACCTGTCAGCAAGTGCTGTCCGTTCTACAGCGTCTGAGTACCTGTGAGCCCCTGCTCTGTTCCTGCAATCCTGCTCCTGTGTTTGCTACCTGTTTTCCTGATCCGACCCGGCTTGACCTGACCCGCTGATTATCTGCCTGCACTGACCCCGGCTATCCACGACCATACGATTGTCTGAACCCTCTGTACTTCTGCTGCCAGTCTGTTAACGAACTTTGCTTGGACTTGACCACTCTTTGCCTGACCCTCTTGTACTGCACAGCCCGCTAGTTGCCGACCCAGCCTGAAAGACCATTCTTCTGACCTGCACGACTACCTGGAGTTTCACACCACCACCACCAGTGACCATCCAGCCCTCGTGCTATCCCGCACTCTCGGGCTCCCTGTTTGCTCTACCAGGGACCCCTGAATCGGGTGCGCAAGAGCGGTTGTTCCCTGCACACGCCAGACTCCACCACCAGGACCGTGACAGTAATGGACAGCCATGTTCGAGTCTGCGCAGGGAACACCCTCTGCTATGGAGGAACTGTACATCCACTTGGCCGGCCTCACACAGGCAGGGAAAAATTTGCAAGATGGCTACAACCACCTGGAGGAGCAAGTACGTGAGCTCTCCACTCCCCCCGCACCTGGAGGAGGAGCTGCAGCAGCCCGCACCATCGTGGCTCTGCCCTCTGAGCCTAAGGTCCCCCTCCCAGACAGGTTTTCGGGGGATCGGAGGAAGTTCAGGGCCTTCCACAGCTCCTGCAAGCTGTACTTCAGTCTTCAGCCTCACACCTTCTCCCTTTAGGCCACTAAAGTGGGACTGGTAGTCTCCCTGCTACAGGGGGAACCGCAGACCTGGGCTCATCGACTCTGGGAGCAGAGAGCGCCCGAAGCAGCCACCCTGGATGCCTTCTTTGACGCCATGGCCAATTTGTATCAGGACCCCCACCTTGCAGCCACAGCCGAGGCCACCCTGCACGCCCTGCAGCAGGGCCGACGTCCCGCTGAGGATTATGTAGCTGAATTCAGGCATTGGAGTGCAGAAACAGCGTGGAATGACGCAGCACTCTGCTACCAATTTCGCATGGGACTATCTGAGCCGCTAAAGGAAGAGCTTGCTCGCATCAGGGTGCCCGCGACCCTGGACGCCCTCATCAACTTGGCTATTCAAATAGATCAGAGATTCTGGGAACGCCGGGCTGAACGAGCCACGGGAACACCCTCCATTCTTCGCACAACATGGATGATGCCCCGGGTCCCCAGTCATACAGCTCCCGCACCTACCACTTCCACACCTGTTGACCCGTCTGAACCAATGCAGATCGAACTTCTGCGGCCGTCTCTCACCCCAGAAGAGAGACAGCAGCGCCGTGCTCTGAGCTTGTGTCTGTATTGTGGGGAACCCGGACATATGGTACGGACCTGCCCTCATCGGGCTAACCAGGAGACGACCCCTGTCAGCGGTAACGTGTCTCATTTGACTCTTCTTCTGACTTTGCAGTTGCCCAGAGGGAGCATCCAGGCGCTGGCAATTATTCATTCCGGGGCGTGTAGCTGCTTTGTGGAACAGGCCTTCGCCCAGCTACACCAAATGCCCCTGCACCCCAAGGCGCACAAAATGACTGTACGCCTGGCTGACGGGACGGCCATTAAGTCCGGCAAAGTAACCACGGAAACCCAGTCTATGCCTGTATCCACAGCTGAGGGGCACCAAGAACTGCTCATCCTTGATGTCATCTCCTCACCTCTGTTCCCCATCATCTTGGGACTTCCGTGGCTCCGGGCGCATAGCCCTGACATAAACTGGTCCTCCTGACATATTCAGGTCCCGTCCTCATACTGTGGCCAACACTGCCTGCTCCCGTCCCAGGACGTTGGCCCCTCACTTCTCAGCTTGGATTCTGAGCCTGACCAGGAAACCCGCCAAGCAGTCCCTTCAGTCTACCACGAGTTCCTGGACGTATTTAGCAAGAAGGGAGCAGACCAACTACCGCCACACAGGTCTTACGACTGTTCCATTGAGTTGCTTCCGGGTACAGATGTCCCCTTTGGCCGCATCTATCCGCTGTCGGAGTTTGAACTGTCGACCCTCAAGGCCTATTTAGATGATAATTTGGCCAAGGGGTTCATCCGACCATCCACTTCCCCTGCCGGGGTGGGTATCTTCTTCGTTGAGAAGGGTAGGAAAGAAGAAGGAAAGGGCCCAGAGGGAATGATCAAAACTATATGATAAATGGGAGGTGTGACACACCTATCAATATCACAGCATTATTTAAGGGATCCCAGGACGATCACAGCAGGTGGAATGATGGAGAATCAACATCCATTCCAGCCTTGTATATGTATTAAGACCCTGTATGCGCCAGTAAGGGGCTTGCCAGGGAGTCTGGGAGGGAGACTACTCCCTGACAAGCGCCGTACTGGCGTATACAGGGCCTTAACACATATACAAGGCTGGACTGGATGTTGATTCTCCATCATTCCACCTGCTGTGATTGTCCTGGGATCCCTTAAATAAAGCTGTGATATTGATAGGTGTGTCACACCTCCCATTTATCATATCGTTTTTATCATTCCCTCTTGGCCCTTTCCACCCTCTTTCATTCTAT
>BLSH010098192.1:359584-387889 GCA_018402905.1 Glandirana rugosa | reverse complement strand
AATAAATAAAAACCCCAAAAATGAATTCTCATCATCCGTAAACGCGACCACTTTTGCGCAAACCAATCAATAAACGCCGATTGCGATTTTTTTTATCGCAAATATGATGAAGAATATAAATCGGCCAAAAACGGTGAAAAAAAATGTTTTTTTATATTTTTTTTTTGGATTTGTATTTTAGCAAAAAGTAAGAAATTTGTGTTTTTTTGCAAAATTGTCGCTCTTCTTTTGTTTATAGCGGCGATCAGAAATTACGCAGAGGGGATCAAATACCACCAAAAGAAAGCTCTATTTGTGGGAAAAAAAGGACGCAAATTTCGTTTGGGTACAACGTCGCACGACCGCGCAATTGTCAGTTAAAGCGACGCATCGCCGAATCGCAAAAAGGGCTCCGGTCCTAAAGCTGGAAATCCTTCCGGTCCTTAAGTGGTTAAGCAAGAATCCCTGGGATCAGGGCAGCATATCCAAGTCCTCTCCAGCTCCGACATTCATAAGGGGGACAAGCAGATAAAAGCCTTCATAGCGTATCACTTTTAAAAAAACAGCTTTTATTCTTTAAGGTATGCGCTTACATCTGATTAAAATCAACAGTCATCTGTAGCATATGAGCAGTAATTACCGAACCCCGACCGATCGTATGCCTTCTCCTCTCACGAGCCAGCGTCACTCACGGTCGTTTCCTAGCTCCGTCTGGGTCGCCGTGTGGTCACGCCACTGATGCGTTTCATCACTTCCGACTTGATCACAAGGGCTGGCCACACGGCGATCCAACCTATCCTAAAAAGCGGCAAGCATTCACCACTAGATGGCATCACTACCATATTCCCACTGCTCAGCCACAAGTAACCAGCCATTCCTAGCATCAGCATTTGTATAGCCTCACCCGGAACGGCTGATCCCAGCACCAAATGGCCCAGCGGGGAATGTCAACATAGATAAATGATTAGGCTAAGTCATGCATGCCGCTTTTAACCATGCATCTAACCGTGCATTAATACTCTAAAACAATATTCATGTTAAACCTTTAAAATATATAAATGAACAAAACTTATGCCCATAGATATCCCATCCCAATTCCAATGTACTCTTTATATTCCCACATTAAATGGCATACATTAGGTAGGATATCCCACACATGGATTAATGGCACACGTAAATATTATTAAAATAATTGCTAAAATGAATATTAATACTAAAATATTTTAAAATATTCAAAACATTCAAACTATTTGGGAAAACTCTACCCTTCATGGCACTCATTTTAAATGAAAGTAGGACACTGTAATACAATTAAAGAGGGGATTCAATAGGTTAGGTTATAAAAAGTGACTGTTTTATTTTCATCTTATTTATATTTTTAGCAGCAGCTAACTCTGTGTTTGCACTTTGCACTGATATATTTTTCATTTATTTTATTTATTTAGCGCAATGTTTTATGCTTTATATTGTTTAAATTAAGGTAAGGTGGTCACACTCATAATTAATTTAATACACACTGCAGCTATGGATGCGATAGCATTCATTAATTCCAGACAGGTTGATTTAAAAACAGTCTTTGGTAAGACTTCCAATGCACAAGCAACAAGATATTATACATCGGCTCTTAGAGCCTTGTCTCATGTATTGGAAAAACAGGTGCGCACCTGGTGGGACATAACCACCTTGGAGATGTATCTGAGAGAAAACATAGTAAGCAGAGGTCTTAGGTGGGACATAGCCCCTCAAGACGACCTTGACGACTTAAACTCACAGAATGAGTGGCTGGAGTTCTTCAATAGATGTGGGAGAGAGCTACAGGCATTGATTCTAAAAAGGAAAAGAAGGAAAATGGCACTCATTGAAGATAAAATTAAAGCACTTCAGGTTGAATTGGAACCTGTGAAAGATGAACAATCTACTAAAGATTTTAATGATACATTGAAAAAGAAATTGGAAAAAAATCGATAAGGACACACAAAAGAAAAAAGTAAAGAAATTCAATAGAGATTTAGCTGATTTTAGTAGTAATCACATGTATTCTTGGCAGGTGGACCCGATAGCAAACAACCAGGGTGAGACACATGAATCAAGCGAACACCCTAGGATGACTCCCAAAAAGACACCTAAAGTAGGGAGGATCCAAGTTGTTAGAAACACAGGACCACATGACTCCCCTAATAATCAGAAACATAGTCAGAAATTGGGGACAGTGAAACCCAACTTGTATCCGGCTACTAATTCTGGGGGGTATGACGTAAAAGGCCCCAGGACTGTTTATGCGTCCCAGGGTGATGAGTGGAGGGAAGTGGCAACAAGAGGGAGGTTCAGAGGGAGACCACATTACCGCCCGCCACATACCCAGCAACCAATCTACACACATAATTACTATCAACCTGTGGAAAATTATGCCCAAAACACACCGAAAAGGAGTGTTTTTTTAGGAAGAGGAAGGGGTCGGGGGAGAGACAGTAATCGACCCCCGCACTACAAGTATCAAGGAGACCGGCAACAGTATATGTAGTACACAACAGAAGGAGAGGATGTAGAGCCGGAAGGAGGCTCCAATGGAAGAAAACGAAGAAGAGTATAAAGGGGCAAGGCATCTTTAACTTAAGCCAGGTTGAGCTCACGGATCAAGAGACACATATATTAGACCTGGGTTTGAAATGTGCCCCTAAACGCCCTATCAACAAATTTAGTGTGTTTATAGACACACAGAAATATATTAGGAAACTAAATATGAAGAAGTACTTCATGAACAATCCTATAACTTCTGTGAGTAACATAGGTAGTACCCCCAGAATGATAAATAGTGGCCTGAGGAACCAATCAACATGAAATCCACCTGTAGTGAATAACCATTATATAGATGTATTCAAAATTTTGGTTCTACGGGATATAGAAGATTTAACTCCGAAGAAAGGATTGAATCCCAAATACATTCAGGATGGTATTAAAAGCTTAGAAGCCAAGAAAAATATAATCATGAGACCCGCAGACAAGGGAGGGGGAGTGGTTATATTGGATAGGACATTTTACATCAACCAGGTCACTGAGATGTTGTTCAGAAACTCAAGAAAGACCCCACCAACCAATATAAAGGGGAATTGAAGGCTCTGGTTGAGTTTGGGGTGAAATCAGGGGTTCTGAACAGGAAGGAACGCATGTATTTAGTGCCGAGTGCATTTCATATTCCAGTGATCTACACCCTCCCCTGAATTCATAAGAATTTAGAGTGCCCCCCACCCAGACCCATAGTAAATGGGATAGGGTCAGTGACGGCTAGACTTGGGGAGTATTTAGATACACTATTGCAACCAAGTGTAGTCGTAACGAAGGCATACTTGAAGAACACTAAGGATTTACTCCTGTCATTGAGGAAAGTAGTATTACACAATGAGAAAACAACTTTTTTGGTAACGGCTGATGTAGCGTCACTGTATACCAACATCTCCCATGATGATGCGATGCTTGCTCTGAATTGGGCTCTGAGTAAAAGGGAAGAAGTACCTATGGAGCAGAAAATATTTCTGGCAAGATCATTGGAGTTTTGTTTGAAACATAATTATTTCTGGTTCCAGAATACCTTTTGCGCCCAGTCCAGTTGAGTTGCTATGGGAGCTAAATTTGCTCCCAGCTTAGCGAACATCTTTATGGCTGAATGGGAAGATAGGTATATATTTCATAAACAAAGATCGGAACTGCATTTTTATCGCAGATTTATTGATGATCTGTTCCTCATATGGGAAGGATCCTTGGATTCTTTGGAAGAATTCATTGCCGGACTGAACAATAATGGTAATAATATAAAATTGGATCATCAATAGAGTCAGACCGAGATTAACTTTTTGGACTTGACTATATACAGGAGGGGTGATGTCCTAGCCACTAAGAACCCACGAATCGTAATAGTTATTTATCCATTGGGAGTGGATATCACCCCTCTTGGCTTAGAAATATACAGAGGGGTCAATTCACACGAATTTGGAGGAACTGTACCACCAACGAACATTTTTTGGAACAATCAGAGATGGTTAAAAAGACATTTCTTCAGAAAGGTTATAGAACCCAGCAGTTGGATGACGAGATTTGAAGTATTATGAATAATCCAAGAGAGGCCTTACTTGATGATCAACCAAAACAAAAAAAAGGTAACCCCAAGAGGGAATGGAGTCTCATAATGGATTATCATGAACAACACCGTGAAGTGGAAAATATTATCTCCAAGCACTGGCACCTTCTGAAAATGGATAGAACCTTGGGCCCAGTAGTACCTGATAAACCGAGTTTTGTATACAGAAGGGCCCCGAATTTTGGGGACACCATAGTTGAAAAGATCCTAGACCCTCCAACAGGTATCAGTGGGATAACTTTCTGGCCTGAGAAGAAAGGGTTCAGGGCATGTTGTAAGTGCCGTGCCTGCAATCTCACAGGGAATGATGTAAGAATACGGACCACATTTTATATCTACAAGTACTGGAAGACAACATGCCATTGACCAGATCATTACATGACAGTACACATGTGGTATATGTTTTGAAATGCCCATGTGATTTAATATACGTGGGGAGAACCAAACGCCCATTGAAGGTCAGAATAGAAGAACATGTGACCAATATAACCAAAGGTTTCAAGTACCACAGTGTCTCTGCACATTATAGAAAGGTCCATAATAGAGACCCCTCAAGTTTGCAATTCTGGGGAGTTGAGAAACTGGTGCCCAACTGGAGAGGGTCTAATAAAGTGAGAGATATTTCGAGAAAGGAAACCCGTTGGATACATCTTCTTAGGACTTTTAATCCGGAAGGCCTAAATATTGAATTAGATTTAAACTGTTTTTTAAGTAATGCTTAATTTAGCAGGTGTCCCTTACATGCAGTGGTTGCAGATCGGCAGGGATGGTGCGACTCTCTGCTGGTATGCTAGTCACTGGTCAGGAGGGATAGTTATTTATGGGTTCATTCTCCCTCTGGTTAAGGCTATTAAGTATTTATTTGGACTGCATAGGTGTACTCCAGCTATCATTTGAGATTTTTTATACACCTAACCTATTGAATACCCTCTTTAATTGTATTACAGTGTCCTACTTTCATTTAAAATGAGTGCCATGAAGGGTAGAGTTTTCCCAAATAATTTGAATGTTTAGAATATTTTAAAATATTTTAGTATTAATATTCATTTTAGCAATTATTTTAATAATATTTACGTGTGCCATTAATCCATGTGTGGGATATCCTACCTAATGTATGCCATTTAATGTGGGAATATAAAGAGTACATTGGAATTGGGATGGGATATCTATGGGCATAAGTTTTGTTCATTTATATATTTTAAAGGTTTAACATGAATATTGTTTTAGAGTATTAATGCACGGTTAGATGCATGGTTAAAAGCGGCATGCATGACTTAGCCTAATCATTTATCTATGTTGACATTCCCCGCTGGGCCATTTGGTGCTGGGATCAGCCGTTCCGGGTGAGGCTATACAAATGCTGATGCTAGGAATGGCTGGTTACTTGTGGCTGAGCAGTGGGAATATGGTAGTGATGCCATCTAGTGGTGAATGCTTGCCGCTTTTTAGGATAGGTTGGATCGCCGTGTGGCCAGCCCTTGTGATCAAGTCGGAAGTGATGAAACGCATCAGTGGCGTGACCACACGGCGACCCAGACGGAGCTAGGAAACGACCGTGAGTGACGCTGGCTCGTGAGAGGAGAAGGCATACGATCGGTCGGGGTTCGGTAATTACTGCTCATATGCTACAGATGACTGTTGATTTTAATCAGATGTAAGCGCATACCTTAAAGAATAAAATATTCATTTTAGTAATTATTTTAATAATATTTACGTGTGCCATTAATCCATGTGTGGGATATCCTACCTAATGTATGCCATTTAATGTGGGAATATAAAGAGTACATTGGTAATGGGATGGGATATCTATGGGCATAAGTTTTGTTCATTTATATATTTTAAAGGTTTAACATGAATATTGTTTTAGAGTATTAATGCACTGTTAGATGCATGGTTAAAAGCGGCATGCATGGCTTAGCCTAATCATTTATCTATGTTGACATTCCCCGCTGGGCCATTTGGTGCTGGGATCAGTCGTTCCGGGTGAGGCTATACAAATGCTGATGCTAGGAATGGCTGGTTACTTGTGGCTGAGCAGTGGGAATGTGGTAGTGATGCCATCTAGTGGTGAATGCTTTCTGCTTTTTAGGATGGGTTGGATCGCCGTGTGGTGAGCCCTTGTGATCAAGTCAGAAGTGACGAAACGCGCCAGAGGCGTGGCCACACGGCGACCCAGACGGAGTTAGGAAACGACCGTGAGTGACGCCGGCTCGTGAGAGGAGAAGGCATCCGATCGGTCGGGGTTCGGTAATTACTGCTCATATGCTACAGGTGACTGTTGATTTTAGAAAATATGCAAGCAGAAGCCCGCGCACACAAATATTTATACGATGATAATTGTTTGAATAAAATATGAGATGAGAGGTGGGCTGCTCGCAAAAAACAACTGATCCAATTGCTCTAAGACATGTGAAAAATTATTGCAGCGCCCAAATAGACATATTCAGAAGAAACCAGAATGAAGAGAAATAAAACAGAAATAATTATAATTGTGAAAACTGTTCAAAAAGTCCCGATAAAAGGAAGATGGCTGTATAGAGGGTAAGTTTCATTACTCATTAATCCATACGTATCATAAGCAGTTCAAAATCTTATCTGTGTAGAGGAACTCAAGCCCACAGGATATTCTGATAAATCCAATACACTAATAATGGATGTAAGCTTACCAGAATCCTGTAGGTAATGCGCAGGTGTCAAAGTAATATCTCTGGAATAAGCGGTCTGATATCATCAGGATCCTGTAGGGAATACACGGGTCTCGAATATCCAACTCAGGGATGCGATGGTCTGATGTCCTCTATCCATGAAAACCAAGGCAAAGGAAAGGCAATTCCTGTCCGAGTGGATGGCTCCAACTTCTCCAGGCGGTTTGTCTCCAACGGTATTAGTGCACGCCAAATCGCAATGGATAAAGAAAAAGCCGCAATAGTGTAATACTGTATATTGAAAATGTATTTCAACAAGAAAGCTGAATGATACTCACAATGTGTTTGATTAAAAAGAGCTCTAAGAATAAAATCGTGACAGGGGGGGGGTCTGGAAACCCGACGCGTTTCGGCTCCAACAGCCGTCATCTGGGGTATACCCCCCTCCTGCCACTACCCTTATTTATAACAAATGCAGTCAAAACAGAAAACACGCCCCTAGGGGGCTAAAACCGGAAGTCAACTTTTGCTATCAAGATGGCGTCAATTGGCGTGAGTTCCAAGCTTCAATCTCATTCCTCCACATGTTTGACTATATATGTGAGCTTCAAGAAAAGGGAAGAAAAGGATTACCCTTAATCAAAAAATTCCAAAATAAAATCAGTAAATGTGATTGGTGATAAGTGACTCAAATAATAAAACGAACTGACATATATTTGAAAGTTTTTTAAATAAAGTTAAATTCGGCCATGAATTATGGCAAATGGAACCCGGAAGCGGAAGGGATCATATGTTGGCGCCGCCAGGTCATGGCAGCGTCATCTATAGAAAAAGAATGATCAGTACCATGCGTCACTTCCTTATTGAGCCAGTGTCAGCAAAGGATGTCCTAACATTGGAAGGAAGAAACAAATTAGATGTGCGCAGTGCCTATATGCACCAATGGACAACGCAATATAAAATAAGAATAAATGGAAGTAGAATATGGTGCTCAGAATCCCTATAAAAAGAAACATATATAAAATGTGCAAATGGAATATCCATACCGGATAAAAAATATGACAATATATAAAACTCTGTGATAGTGATCATATAATTAATTAAAACATTTTTTTTTTTTATATATAAAGTGCAATCTGTACAGTGTAATAAGTGCGCTAAATTTCTTGCAAAAATTGACCTGCGTTATGGATAAGTAACAACCGTTACATTCAATAGAAATAAATATCATGATATAAACGTATCGAAGTATAAAAAGTATTGAATGTTATGATAAAAATAAAAATAAATATAAATAAAATAAAACTAAAGAGCAGGATCATATTTAAAACTAATAAATACCAAGAGACCAGTTAGGAAAATACTCATTGTAACAATATACTTAATAGGTCACATATCCGAGACATATGTATGAAAGGACTCGCTTAATAATTCGTCCCTGATAGGTATAATATGCCGAAATACTGGGTCGTATCAATGTTCATGCTTTGCTTATAAAAGAATTTATATCCCAGTCAACATTCATACCATGGGGATAATAGCTTTTCAAGGAATAAATCCAGGACGTCTCCAGTTGGGAGACTCCTCTTTTTATCCACCCTCCTCTCCATGGGGGAACATATTTATCTATGATCTGGTACAGAGTTCCCTCCGGGTTGCGATTGTGATATCTCAAGTAATGTTTGGGAATGCTATGATTAGTTTTCCCTTTTATTATATTTGTTATATGCTCATTGACCCGGACGTTGAAGGCCCTGATGGTCCTCCCCACATACTGTTTGTTGCAGGGGCAGGTCAATAAGTACAGGCGGTCCCCAGGTTACAAACAAGATAGGGACTGTGGGTTTGTTCATAAGTCAAATTTGTTTGTAAGTCGGAACAGGTGCATTTTTTAAGTGTAGCTTCAGCCAAAACAAATATTTTTAAGCTTTTTGGATAGCATAGGGAAGGGGTAACACCCCTGTTATGTTTGTTTTGCTGTCTATGTTTCTGTTCAGAAGATTTCACCTCACTTCCTGTCCCAATGATAATTGGATTTTGAAAATTTTGGGTTGTTGTGGAAACAAACCTTTGTGATAAAGCATCAGTGGAGACACCTTTTCCCCATAATAACTCTTACAGGAGTGAATTTCCCTTCCTAGGGGGAGATTTCCTCTCACTTCCTGTTGTCTCCCTCCGTTTGTAAGTAGGAGTCGTTCATAAGTCGGATGTTCATAACTAGGGGACTGCCTGTATACGACATTTTTAGTCTCACAGGTACTAAAAGATTTCAAATCGAAGCTGTGGCCCGTAGTGGTGGACATAAAGCTAGGGATTCTCCTACTTTTACATTTATTTAATTTGCAAACTCTGCATTTTTGGCATTTAAAATATCCTTTAAGATCCTGAAAAAAGGATAGCCTGTGGGGAGGATCTACCACGTTAGGTGCAATCTTATGCCTGAGTGAAGGTACACCTCTGTATGTAACCTGTGGTTTTTCAGGTAACAGAGGACCAAGTACCTGGTCATTGCGGAGAACGTCCCAATGCTTGGAAATAACATTTTTAATTTGTTTATGCTGAATATTGTATCCAGTGAAGAAAGACCATTTAGCTTCATGTCTTACAATTTTCTGTTTGTCCCTCAATAATTCTGACCTGTCGATACATGTGACCACCTGTATCTCCCTGTCGAGATCATTATTGATGTAGCCCTTTTCCAAAAATTTCTTTTTTAAAACCTGGGCCTGTTCCTTAAATTTGTTCGTATCCGAACAGTTCCGCCTTAGTCTAATAAACTGGCTCTTTCTGAGCACCATATTCTACTTCCATTTATTCTTATTTTATATTGCGTTGTCCATTGGTGCATATAGGCACCGCGCACATCTAATTTGTTTCTCCCTTCCGATGTTAGGACATCCTTTGCTGACACTGGCTCAATAAGGAAGTGACGCATGGTACTGATCATTCTTTTTCTATAGATGACGCTGCCATGACCTGGCGGCGCCAACATATGATCACTTCCGATTCCGGGTTCCATTTGCCATAATTCATGGCCGAATTTAACTTTATTTAAAAAACTTTCAAATATATGTCAGTTCGTTTTATTATTTGAGTCACTTATCATCAATCACATTTACTGTTTTTATTTTGGAATTTTTTGATTAAGGGTAATCCTTTTCTTCCCTTTTCTTGAAGCTCACATATATAGTCAAACATGTGGAGGAATGAGATTGAGGCTTGTAACTCACGCCAATTGACGCCATCTTGATAGCAAAAGTTGACTTCCGGTTTTAGCCCCCTAGGGGCGTGTTTTCTGTTTTGACTGCATTTGTTATAAATAAGGGTAGTGACAGGAGGGGGGTATACCCCAGATGACGGCTGTTGGAGCCGCGTCGGGTTTCCAGACCCCCCCTGTCACGATTTTATTCTTAGAGCTCTTTTTAATCAAACACATTGTGAGTATCTTTCAGCTTTCTTGTTGAAATAAATTTTCAATATACAGTATTACACTATTGCGGCTTTTTCTTTATCCATTGCGATTTGCCGTGCACTAATAGCGTTGGAGACAAACCGCCTGGAGAAGTTGGAGCCATCCACTCGGACAGGAATTGCCTTTCCTTTGCCTTGGTTTTCATGGATAGAGGACATCAGACCATCGCATCCCTGAGTTGGATATTCGAGACCCGTGTATTCCCTACAGGATCCTGATGATATCAGACCGCTTATTCCAGAGATATTACTTTGACACCTGTGCATTACCTACAGGATTCTGGTAAGCTTACATCCATTATTAGTGTATTGGATTTATCAGAATGTCCTGTGGGCTTGAGTTCCTCTACACAGATAAGATTTTTGAACTGCTTGTGATACGTATGGATTAATGAGTAATGAGACTTACCCTCTATACAGCCATCTTCCTTTTATCGGGACTTTTTGAACAGTTTTCACAATTATAATTATTTCTGTTTTATTTCTCTTCATTCTGGTTTCTTCTGAATATGTCTATTTGGGCGCTGCAATAATTTTTCACACGACTGTTGATTTTAATCAGATGTAAGAGCATACCTTAAATAATAAAAGCTGTTTTTTTTAAAGTGATACGCTATGAGGGCTTTTATCTGCTTGTCCCCCTTATGAATGTCGGAGCTGGAGAGGACTTGGATATGTTGTCCTGATCCCAGGGATTCTTGCTTAAGGAGGAGGCTTGGGGATGCTTTGATGCAGATATGCTGATTTACCTTATGGTTCTGGTGAGCTCCAGTGTGTTTATTTGCACGTGGTGACACAGGTGGAGGAATGATCAGGAATGAGGAATGGACTCACTTGATGATTTTGTTTGCACCAAGTTGGACTACATACAGCACTAGCACTTTATACACAATTGATTTTATATATGAACATTTTCACTGAACGCCTCTGTGATATATGGGTGAAAAATTAGCGCTGCTATGATCCTTGGACTACAAGTGACTGTTTTATTTTCATATTCTTTATTTTATTGGCAACCACTAGACGCCTAGCCTCAGGTATTCTATAGGGCTTTACATTTGTGCGGACACCTGGCTCTGTAATGATATCATGCTGTATATCTGTGGTCAGTCTGGGTAGGTGAGAGAAAAAGTCTCTATTCTTACTCACAAACTCTTTAACGTCCTTTTGTTGGGCCACTGAAAAGGTCTCAGTTATGGGTACCTCAGGTGTTACAGGGGACATGTCCTTTTTGGAAGTTGGTACTGCCAGTAAAGTCTCTATTCCTTTTCCCTGGCTGGTAAACTTTGTAATCTTTCCATAATTTCAAAGGGACCCTGCCACTTTGCTAGTAATTTACTATCAACTGTGGGGACTAGTACCAGCACTCTATCCCCGGGTTGAAGGTCCGGGTCTTGGCACCCCGATTATAAACCCTTCTTTGGGCCTCCTGGGCTTGCTCCATATGTTCCTGTACAAGTGGCATGACAGCCTCAATTCTATCTTGCATTAGTGAGATATGCTCAATGACGCTTCTGTAAGGTGTGGTCTCTCCCTCCCATCTTTATTTTGTGACATCTAGCAATCCCCTAGGATGTCTACCATACAGTAGCTCAAAAGGGGAATAACATGTAGATGCCTGAGGTACCTCTCAAATGGCAAACATGAGGTATGGCAACAAAAAATCCCAGTTTCTCCCATCTTTGGCCACCACCTTTTTTAACATGCTTTTGAGTGTTTTGTTAAATCTCTCTACAAGACCATAAGTTTGGGGGTGGTAGACAGAGGTATGGAGATGGGAGATTTTGTACAACTTACACAAATCTTTAGTGACTCTGGACATAAATGGTGTGCCTTGATCTGTTAATAAGCCTTTTGGAATACCCACACGATTAAATACCTGGACAAGCTCTTTGGCAATAGAAATGGCTTCAGGATACCGTGTGGCATAGTCTAGTATTACCAGTATGTGCTGATGGCCCCGGGCAGATTTTACTACTGGTCCCACCAGATTCGTGCCAATTCTTTCAAAAGGCACTTCAATTATCGGTAATGGTACTACGACAATGGGGCGATGGCGCAAAATACTGACACTCTGGGCATTACTCACAATATTCTTTGACATATGCATGTAACCCAGGCCAAAAGAGTCTCTGGGTTATCCTCTCCTTAGTTTACTCTATACCCAGATGCCCACCCATTATATGACCATGGGCCACATCTAACACCATCCGGCGATAGGGTTTGGGAACCACTAATTGCTCTACCTCCTCCTCCCCTTGATTTACCACCTGACACAGCAAGTTATTTTTAAGAGCCATGTAGGGAAAGACACCCCTACATTGGGTTCAACAGGTTTGCCATTAATCGTTTTAATGTTTTCTATGGCTCTAATGAGTGTTGGGTCTCTTGTTCTGTACAAAAGTCATCTTTCCTGACTTCTAAATCAGGCACCACATTCTGTCCACTCTCATTATTAGAGTCAGAGATAATTTCTTGTTCATTATCCTCAAGCTGGGGGTTGGATTCTAGCTCCTCCTGCTCACCAGCGATTACAGAAAAAGCAAAAGGACCTACGCCTCCCTTGGACACACCAACCGTTTCCCTTTCAATTTTGCAATCAAAAGAGTCTGGTGTGAGTTCCAGTGTTTCCTCAGCATGGGGAGCTCTGTCCTCCCAACTCCTTTTGTTTTCCCATAAACTCCAAAAGTGTGGAAAATCGGGCGCTAGCAGTCCTGCCCATTGCTCTTTTTGCCATCCTTCTCGAACAGCAACTCTTTCAAAAGTTGACAGGTATGCTTCCACATCATCTGCAGGTGTCATCTTCTGCAAGAAATAGCTGGCACACACCATTTTCTGTTCCACCGGCAAAGGACTTGAAGACCACTTCTTTAACTCCATCAAGGCATCCGCAAACTGGCGATTCGTCTCCTGCTGGGCTCAATGGCCTGGCAATTCGCCTCCTGCTGGGCTGCAATGGCCTGGTGATTCGCCTCCAGCTGCTAGCGATTTGCCTAACGCTGGGCTGCTGCGGCCTCTGCGACTTGGCGGTTGGTTTCTTGCTGGGCTGCAATGGCCTGGTGATTCGCCTCGTCCTGCTGGCAATTTGCCTCCTGCTGCACTGCAGTGGCCTGTGCGACCTGGCGATTGGTTTCCTGCTGGGTTGCAGTGGCCTGCAGCAGGGCTTTTAACACATCCTCCATCTTTCGACTTGTTTAGGAAGATGCCCACATCCTCCACCATCTGTGGGGGATTAGCTCAATGGGGATGACCTTTCCTGGGAAAAAGGTAGTCCAAACGGCAGGTTTTCTTAAACGTTGAATTGTAGCCAGTTTTTTTAAAAGGTTGCATGAAAATCAAACAAACAAAAAAACTGAAAATAAATCCTTGCCATCCAGGCTCTTACTAAACATTTACAGTTTTCCTAACTGAGCGGTGAAGGGCTTCTCCCAGCCACCTACAAAACAAAGACAATGCAAATTTTTTTGTTTCAGTCATAAAGCAAACTTCAGTTCATCAGCTCTCTCAGGCTTGATGGCTCCTGAGTCCCAGGCCAGAGCAAATCTTTGCTTATTTATTGCACCTGTTGGTGAACACAAGTGTACCACAAAATCTGGTCCGGAACCAACCCTTCTAAGGTGGCTGGTAACACCTGGACCGATTTTGCCTTAGTTTACTGAAAATTAATGCATGCGAGGTGAAACATAATGTCCATCGATCACCTCGCCTTTCATAATGCCACACCAGATACTGGTGGGGAGTGGCAAACAATCGCTTAAACACTTTGGACAGAAGAGATATTTGTTTCACATTCGGGGCATAAATGTTACAGAGAGTGAGATCAAAACCCTTCCAGGTACCCCAGAGAATGAGGTAGTGCCCCAAGGGGTCAGCGTACAAAGATTGTAATTGAAAAAGGGAGCCTCATCTAAAAAGCATCGCCATGCCTGCTCGCTTCCATGTATTAGATTTTTGCAGGCAAATGCCATATTACCAAATTTGTCAAAATGCGTCTCTTGGACGAAAATAATGTCCGCGGCAGACCGCTTAAACTCGTGTTTGACCAGGCTGCATTTAACATTAGACTTGAGGCCTTTCACATTTAGCGACAATAGGTCAACCATGGTGGATACCTAGAAAGAAAAACAGCAGCATAATTAACAGTCCAGAAGTCGTCCAAATAATCTGGCCACAATCAAGAAGGAGCCCGTGGGAGATCCAGGATAGATTTTTCAGGATCAGTTGAGTGAAGCCAGGACCTCGGAGGCAGTGGGACCTCAGGTGCTGGGTGGGAGTAGAAAGGTAGAAATTAGGAAGGACAAGAAGAAAAAGAAAAAAGAGCCAACAGCAGAAAAAGAAGAGAACAGACATAAATAGAAACAGATATCCTTTGCATCGCACAATGTAACCTGCCTAAACTGAGTGGCAGGTTGAGGGTCCCTGGATGATCAAAATCAATAGCATGCATGTTCCGTTCGTTTCGCATAGTTTCTTCCTTGAGGGTATAATTGTGGAACCTACAAATCACATCACGCGGCCTAGATGCCGGGCCGCTGGAGCAGAGGGCACGTTGAGCCCGGTCTGGTTTGACTTTCTGGTGCGTTGGGCGGCCCAGAACATTATTGAACATAGCTTGCAGAGTTGAAGGGAGGTCCTCGTCCTGGGTCACCTCTGGGAGACCCCTGACCCTGATATTGTTACGTCTGCCCCTGTTACCCAAGTCCTCAAGGTGGCGTTGGAAATCTCAGAGCGTGGAGGCCTGAGAGGCCAAGTGACTGTGAATTTGTGAAAGTTCTTGTTTAGTATCGGAGACATCTTCCTACAAAGACTTAACCTTTGCTGACAGTTGATGTAGATCCATGCGGAGCATGTTAATTTCAGACCGACAGGTCTCACGCACCTCATGGATAAGCATTTGGAAGTCTTGTTTAGTAGGCATGCAGCGAACATAGTCTCTTCAGGAGGTGTAGGCCTCTGGATCAGTATCATAGTCTGATGCTGCGTCTGCTCGGGCTCCCTCCGCCCAAGGTACATAGGAAGTAGACGGGGCAGAGCTACCCCGAGGTTGTTGGCCAGGCGCATTATTTTTACTCTTTTTTTTTCTTGGAAGAGCCAGAGGAGTGAGTAGGTGGAAGATGGCCCCCATGATGTCCTGCGGGTTGCGGAGGGCGGGGGGAAGCCCGGTGAGGGGGAGATCTCTCCTGGCATGGCGTGACCGAGGGAGATCTGCCCCGGGTAGCTCATGAGCGCTGCGGGAGGGATTGTTGTGGGTCCCATTCAGGGATTGAGGACTCCCACGGAGGGTATGTCTGATTGGCTTCAGTGGGAGCAGAGGGCGTGGGTTCCACTAGGCACTGAGGGAAAGGTTGGGACAAGCTTACCAGCAGATGCCCGCCCGATGGAGCGGGAGCCACGGTCGAGGGGCTGAGAGAGCAGTCTGGGGCATGAGTAAGGGATAAATCCCTATCCGAATTGTACCTCCCTGATCCGGCGCCCAGAGAGGCAGAGGAGGGAGAGAGGGCCGCGGTGGAGGAAGCCGGCGCCATCTTGGCGGCGTGATGTCCCACTGGCCCTTCGTGGCTAAAGTACTGTGATTAGCAGCAGAGGGGCAGAGTAGGACCTGGTACTGTGCCCCAGGGATTTAGGATCCTTTAGCTTCCTTGGTTTCCCCATTTCCTTGGCTTAAGAAGCAGTAGACAGGCCAGGAGAAGAGAATCAGCAGGACACGTTCGGTCCCGAAGCCATTTCAAACCATGCCCCCAGCAGAATACATTTTGGGTGAACTTTTTGAAGAAAGATTTTTTATTTGCAAAATTATATAACCACTTTAGCCCCTTCATGACCAGGGCATTTTTTGAGATATAGCACTGTTACTTTAACTGACAATTGCACGGCCTTGCGAAGCTGTACCCAAATAAAATTTATGAACTTTTTTTCCCAAATAGAGCTTTCTTTTTGTGGTATTTGATCACCTCTGCTGTAATGATATCACGTGCTGGACACACGAAAAGCTGTCAACCATTTTGTTCAGACGACAGCCATGACAGTTTTAACCTAATAAACACCCAGTGCAGAATACCTCACAGATCCCCTACTCCCTTTTCAGTGTGGAATTCCAAAAAGCCACTTTAACCACTTCAATACCAGGCACTAAGAACACTTCCTGCCCAGACCAATTTTCAGCTTTCAGTGCTGTTGCGCTTTAAATGAGAATTGCGCGGTAATGCTACACTGTACTCAAACAAGCTTTTTATCATTTTGTTCCCACAAATAGAGCTTTTTTTTGTGGTATTTAATCACCCCTGCAGTTTTAATTTTTTGCGCTATAAATAAAAGAAGACTGAAAATTTTGAAAAAAACAAACGTTTTTCTTTGTTTCTGTCACAAAACTTTGTATAAGTACATTTTCTCCTTCACTGACGGGCACTGATGTGGCTACAAAGATGGGCACTGATGAGGCTAGACTGACGGCACTGATGAGGCAGTACAGATTGGCACTGATGAGGTGGCACTGATAAGGTCGCACTGATGATGGGGCACATATATGCAACACTGGTAGGCGGCACTGATAAGCAACACTGACAGCACTGATGGGCACTCATAGGTAGCACTGATAGGTGGCACTGGGCACTGATAGGTGGCACTGCTGGGCACTGATAGGTGGCACTGTTAGGTGGCAATGGTGGGCACTGATAGGTGGCACAGGTGGGGCACTGGTGCATATAGCACTGTTAGGGATGGCACTGGCAGGCATCATATATGGGCACAGTGCCATCCCTACAGTGCACTGTATTGCCCTTACCTGGTGGTCTAGTGGGGCTCTTTGGTGGTCCTGGGCGGCTTCCTGATTTTCTCCCTGGTGGTCCTGGGCGGCCTCCTTATGCTGTCCCTGGGGGGGCTCCCTGGTGGTCCTGATCGGCTCCCTGGTGGTCCAGTGTGGCGATCCTGAGGGGGGCTGCACTGATAAACCTTCAGTGCAGCCCCCCTGTCAGGCGAGCAGCCAATCAGCTCTCCACTGCTCAGGTCTGCAGACCTGAGCAGAGGAAAAGCCTATAAACGGCTCTTCCTATTTACATTGTGATCAGCCGTGATCACATGGTAAAAGGCTTCCGAAGGTTGGTAATGCGGTGGGTCAGACTGACCCCCGGGGGCACGCAATCGCAGATTATCTTGAGGAGGTCAATAGACGTCCAGTCAGGATAATGAACCCCCAGCCGCCATTTGTCAATAGGCCGGGCGGGAAGTGGTTAAAGAGTCTGTTATCTTAGCTAAGAGGCACCAAGGTGTCTGGTTTTGCTAACAGTCATATCTTAAACCAATAACCAGATCCATTAAGAAGATAGAGCAGGCCATCACAGGATGCTAAGAATTAACGAGGATCATAAAGGGGTACAGAGCACAGTGACCTTCCAGCGACCCCTACCTCATGTCTAAAACGTGAAGCAATATACACCTGATTCATAAATTTGGATAGGAACGTGGCATCTTAATAAAAAGTATATATTCAAATGCAGAATGATACACTGAACAAATTAAGTCTAAACACCACCAGGCCCGATCATATGGGGAACCTCTGGTAACACTCCTTGCTCCTAGATTAATTACATAATGGAAATCTGTCATGTTTAGACTTGTTGGAATGCAAAACTCATACTGGACTATAATTGATCAGTTTCAGGAATGTACCTTGTACATATTAGCAAATATGAATATCTGTACAAAAATTGTATATCAGGGAGGGTCATTATTCCATGGTCCACCCCGGGCAGCCCATGGGCCCTCCTTGCCCATGTGAGTGGTCAGAGGCGTATGGCCCCATCCTTTTGTTTCCAGAGAAAAAGGGAATAGACAAGACAGTTCTCAGCTCTCTTTTTACCATCAACTATGAACATCTGAGAACCCGTTTGACTCATCAACAATCTGTTCAATCACGGACATTAACTGCAAGTATCTTTCCTACTTCAATTCTGCCTTTTCTCTTTGCTGCTGTATATTATGTCTTTATTGCTTTGTAACACCATTTTTATGTAAATCTTTTATTTGCACCAATTTTGACCTTTTCATTATTAAACCTTATTCTGAAAAGTGTTAATCTTGTCCCTAAAGCTTAATGCAAGCTATAACAAACCTGTTCCTTGAAGAGTGCTACTGTTTAGGATAAATCATCTGAATATTCCTGTCTGTGGTGACAGCGTGTGTTACAGGTGATCATTCTAAAATCATAATTGCTATTGCTAAAATTATGAGGTCCTCTGGCTTAGTCCACAGAGGTGGTGGCAGTGAAAGGGTTAATTGCTTGAATTAGCCCAGTAACAATCCCTCGCAGGGTGCTGGCACATAGAGAGTGGCATTGTTACGTTAGTGACAAGCGTGGGGTGAGATTGGCCGGTCCTCTGTCACGAGTTAGTGAGGAGGGCAGGGATCTGATACCTGTGTTTGTCACATATAGCTTGCAGCGTGTTGGGATAGTTTTGCCTTAGAGCATTCAGTGCATTGTTAGGAATTAGCTCTGCACTGAAGGATTGTAACCTTTGTGGAAACAGTCCTTAGAGACAAGCTGGTGCATACCTTTTTTATTTTTTTTAAAGTGATATACAGCAACAGCTTCTTCCTATCTCTGATTTCTGTTCTATCCTTTCTGCTTGAAAAATGTCTGGGTTATCAGGGTATAAGAAGATGAGCAAAAATTACCTGACTGCTGAGTGTACAAGAAGAGGCCTTGACGTCAGTAACAAAACTCGTGAAGACATGATACAGGCCCTACAGGAATATGATATCCGAGTAGACCAGAACTCGGGGGAACCTGAAGCTGAAGGGGTTCCCGATTCTCCAAAGCCCAGTGGTTCAGACTCGATGGCCTCACAGGATGGGCACACAGAGACTGACATGGGAATACCACTGACTGTCCCCTCTAGGCCACAGCAGGAGCAGGCCAGCCCCAGATTGCCTGCAACCAGTATGGACTCTCCTCAAATGCAGGAAACGCTACAAAGCATCAGAGAAATGGATCCTGTGATGTACCTGTAGTTTCTGGAAGGCAGAGAGAGAGGAACGCCAGGCTGTGGCTGAGAGAGAGGCTGCACAGAGTGAGGCTGATCGTCAGTACGAACAGGAGATGTCGAGACTCCAGCGACAGGCTCAGAACCTTGGATCCCTAGAGCACAGGGACACCTCTCTGCTGGCGAGCCCAGCAGCCAAATTTCCAGTCTTGGAAAAGGACAGGGACATTGACGTGTATCTATTGTCGTTTGAAAAAACTTGCCGTCAGTACCATTTGCCCCAGCACAATGGGCCCGGTACCTGATGCCAGGGCTACGAGGCAAGACCCTGGATGCGTATGTCGACCTGCCAGTGGAGCAGGACTAAAACTACAAAGCCATAAAGGCTGTGATCATTCAAAAATATCATCTAAAGCCGGAAGTGTACCGAAAACGTTTTAGGTCCCTGCAAAAGGGGCCTGGGGACGCCTATATGGATGTGGTAAGCCGTTTACATATCACCTTCCAGCAGTGGACTAGAGGCTTGAAAGCCAATTCTTTTGAGTCCCTGGAAGATCTCATGATTGAAGATCAGCTTTTGCACATCTGTCCTACAGACGTCAGACAGTTTGTGTTAGAGCAGAAGCCTGGTTCTGCTAAAGCAGCAGCAGAACTGGCAGATACCTTTATCAACACTCGGGTATCGGACCATCGCAAGGACCCACTGAATGGCTGGAAAGGGGGGAAAATCACATGTGGCAACCCCTCCTCTGCCTGCAAACCAAGTTCCCCAGCAACCAGTGCCTGCTGGCTCTGGTGTCACCCCAATTGCAACTGACACCCGCAGATGCTACACCTGTGGGAGAGCCGGACATCTTCGAATACAGTGTCCTGAGCAGAAGAAGACGACATCATCCGGCAAACCAGCCAGCAACTCTTCTTCCGTGCTGTTTGTCCGCAAGAAAGCTTGGGTAACCACTGCCAACTTGCAGCAAGTCACCATGGGTAACTGGATTGTAACTGGTTTTCGGGACACAGGTGCTGAAGTCACTTTGGTCTGACCAGAGGTGAGAGAGAGAAGGGACATCGTCCCTGGGAAGTATTTTACCCTCACCGGAATCGGGGGGGACCCGCTCATGAGTAACCCATGCCTATGTTTTTTTATTGATTGGGGTGCTGGGAGTGGAATGAGAGAGGTGGGAGTCTCGGATGAGATCCCCATAGCCGTACTGTTGGGTGCTGATTTAGGTACTCTTGTTTCTTACTATAACTCTGCTAAGAGCATCCAGGATACTCCCATGGAACTCTCTGGACCTAATAAGGTACTGTTTACAGATGTTGGGGTAATATCTGGGAACCCTATGGATGGACAGAGGGACGGGGAGGGTGGAGTTGAGGTACAGGGTTCTCCGTCGCCTAAGGAAGGAGAGCAAGTCCCTCTGCAGGTGAAAATGTCAAATGCATGTGTAGTTGATGTTAAGAATGTAATTACTGAATGTAATAATGTTTTGCCTTTGTTGAAGGTCACCCACAGTGCTGGAAGGGGGCAGGAGACACTGTCTGGCTGTAGAGCCAAGGAGTGGCCCAGATGGTCCATTTCTGTGCTCTGATTCAGAGGATGGTGCCTCGAATAGCTCCCAGTCGTGGTCTTTGTGTGTCACAGAAAGGCTGGCTGGTCCTTGTGGTTCTACGCCAAAGCTAGCGCTGCTGACACACAAAAGCCTTGCAGTGTTCAACAGGTTAGCTGTTAGCTTCCCTGCTGAGAAAAATAAACAAAAGCCTGACAAGAATAATAAGCAGATGGGTTTGACAGATCTACAGGCAGGAGGCCTGGAGACTGGAAGGGTTAAACAGCTGATCATTGTGTCCAGTCAACCTGAGGCTGGGTTCACACTATCCATCAAAAAAACGGTCCGACTTTGATCCTACTTTGCTGTGCGATTTACGGTCCTACATAGGGTCAAAGTGGGACCGTTTGTCTGTGAACAGGGATCCGACTTTGATCCCGACAATGCCAGGCACCTTGTGCTCTGGGGTTCTTGAAGGGGAACTCCAGGCCAAATTAAAAAAAAAATGGCATGGAGTCCCCCTTCAGGAGCATACCAGGCCCTTTGGTCTGGTGTGGGTTTTAAGGGAACCCCCACGCCGAAAAAACAGCATGGGGTCCCCCCCAAAATCCATGCCAGACCCTTATCCGAGCACGCAGCCGGAAGAACAGGAAAGGGGGTGGGGACGAGCGAGCGCCCCCCCTGGACTATACCAGGCAGCGTGCCCTCAACATGGGGAGTATGGGTGCTTTGGGGAAGGGGGGCTCTGCGCCCCCCACCCCAAAGCACCTTGTCCCCATGTTGATGAGGACAAGGGCCTCTTCCCGACAACCCTGGCCCTTGGTTGGCGGGGTCTGCGGGCGGGGACTTATCGGAATCTGGAAGCCCCCTTTAACAAGGGGGCCCCCAGATGCCAGTCCCCCACCCTATGTAAATGAGTATGGGGTACATCGTACACCTACCCATTTACCTGGAAAGAAATATGTACAAAAAAAACACCACACAGCTTTTTAAAATATTTTATTAAATCTGCTCCGGCGGTCTTCTCCCCTCTCTGGCTCATCTTTCTTCGGCTCTTTTGCGGGGTCTTCCATCTTCTGAGGGGTCTTCTTTCTTCTCCTTGTCTGCGGCGTCTTCTGCTCTTTTGCCGGTCTTCTCCGCTGTCCCCTTCCCTCTGTTCTTCCTCTCTTCTTCTCCTTCTTCTTCTTCCCATGTTGACACCACGCGATCTCCTTCACGAATGTCCTCTCCGCTGTGTGCTGTGCCTTGTATTGGCATGGGTCGTGGCCACCAGATGACATCACCTGGAAGCCCTGCCCCATATGATGTCACAGCTCCGCCCCAGGAAGTGACATCATGTCGTCTGTATGCAGTCGTTCCCTTCTCCGTCTCCGTGCAGGTTATATGGAAAAGAAAGGAATTCTCATCGCGTACTACTTTTAAAGTTGTTTGACCTCTGAAGACGTCACAGGAAGTGACGAAACGCATCAGCTGGAACGCAAGGTGCGCAAGGCCACGTCCAGGTGACACGCAAGCGGGTGTTTGGAGGCGGCGGTCACGGAACTCTCACAGCTATTGATGTTCACTTCTGTTTACTGTGAAATCGGGCCAATAAACAAATTTAAAATTGGTACGCGATGAGAATTCCTTTCTTTTCCATATAACCTGCATGGAGACGGAGAAGGGAACGACTGCATACAGACGACAACACCACATCCATAGGTCAGATTGTAGACCTGAAGCGTTTATGACTTCTCCACACCATAAGGGTGGACAGTCATTGGGATCTGGTAAGCAGGGTCTAGCACCCTCAAAAATTACTTTCAATTTGCACTCAGCACGGCACGAGCACTTCATAATTTAAAGTGATAAGGACTGTCATCGAATTATTTGGTACACAGAAATTATTTTTCACTGGACTGCACCAGCACTTTGAACAGGCCTTTGAACAGAATTAATTATCTGCAATGTATTAGTGAAATGGCACTTACTCACTTTATAAGGACTTTGTAACGATCATTGATGATTATGCACTTTCACCATGTTTTAATTTTGCACTTGTAATTTTTGCACGTATAAGTCACTAAATGCACTTTATATAGTTTATAGAGGGAGTATTACCATTGCAAGCGCTGCTGGAACAGAATTTTCTATCCTGTTTAATATCATCCTATACCCACTGCAATTTCCAAACAGCAGCTGGGATACAGCAGCAGCTGCATCTTACCTGATTTCAGTGTGGCGAGGAAGGTTTCTTGCCACAGCCAGTCCATAGTATAAAGTTTTTGGGAAGCGCTGCTGGAACAAGATTCCCTACCTTGTTTATAATTATACTGGTTGTGTCATTCCTGGCTACAGCTGACTACAATAGGATGCGGGAGTGCTACTATAGGGGCCCAGCTGAACCTGTGACTGACCGACCAACCCAAGCACCAACGGACATGGCATCCTTAATGCCAGTGTGTAAGGAGGGCCGTGCCATCCTGACAAAGGTACTGGTCAATGCACCTGGGACACAGGCCCTGGAAGTCAACGGTCCGGTCCTGGTGCACACCGGTGCCAATACCTTTGGGTCAGGTGCAGCCCTGGGCCAGAGGGATGAGACAGAAGAGGAATATCTCATCCTCTACCTAGACAGGAAGGCACCTCCTCAGTTAACATATGCCACTTCTGAACAGAAGTGTCTTGTGGTCAGGTGGGCACCCCGGAAGCTGCCACGTGATCCAGGTGGTTACAGCTGCTGGGTACTTGCCCATCACAACCTACCTTGTTGGCTCAACAGTGTTGCTAGGGAGAACAACCCACTCCTTAAAGGGAGGGTCTTCAGCAATGCAAATGGGCCAGTCCGCACAAAGATAAACGCCTTAGCCAGGCACGCTTGCTGTGCAACATGCCAAGTCAGCCGCAGGAGGTTGCGTCAGGAGGGAAATTGCAGTTCCCTCCCATGCAACCACCTCAGGGGGGAGGTGTAATGATATCATGTGCTGGACACACGAAAAGCTGTCAACCATTTTGTTCAGAAGACAGCCTTGACAGTTTTAACCTAACACCCAGTGCAGAATACCTCACACACTCCCTCCTCCCTTTTCAGTGTGGAATTCCAAAAAGCCACTTTAATGAGACATTTATCTTAGCTAAGAGGCACCAAGGTGTCTGGTTTTGCTAGCAGTCATATCGTAAGCCAATAACCAGATCCATTAAGAAGATAGAGCAGGCCATCACAGGATGCTCAGAATTAATGAGGGTCATAAAGGGGTACAGAGCACAGTAACCTTCCAGTGACCCCTACCTCATGCCTAAAATGTAAAACAATATACACCGGATTCATTTGGATAGGAACATGACATCTTAATAACAAGTATATATTTGAATGCACAATGTTACACTGAACAAATTAAGTCTAAACACCACTAGGCCCGATCACATGGGGAACCTCTGGTAACACTTCTTCCTCCTAGATCAATTACATAATGGAAACCTGTCATGTTTAGACTTGTTGAAATGTAAAATTCATACTGGACTATAATTGATCAGTTTCAGGAATGCACTTTGTACATATCGGTACAAAAATTGTATATCAGGGAGGGTCGTTATTCCATGGTCTGCCCCGGACAGCCCACGGGCCCTCCTTACCCATGTGAGTGGTCAGGGGCACATGGCCCCACCCCTTTGTTTCCAGAGAAAACGAGAATAGACAGACAGTTCTCAGTTCTCTTTTTACCATCAACTACGAACATCTGAGGACCCGCTTGACTCATCGACAATCTCTGTTCAATCATGGACTTTAACTGCAAGTATCTTTCTCCCTTCAATCCTGCCTTATCTCTTTGCTGCTGTATATTATCCCTTTATTGCTTTGTAACACCATTTTTCTGTAAATCTTTAATTTGCACCAATTTTGACCTTTTCATTATTAAACCTTATTCTGAAAAGTGTTAATCTTGTCCCTAAAGTTCTTAATGCAAGCTATAACGAACCTGTTCCTTGAAGAGTGCTACTGTTTAGGATAAATCATCTGAATATTCCTGTGGGGGTTACGGTGTAGCGCTAATTAGGACTTGGAGATGCCACTAGTTTTAATAATGAATAGTGGGCAAGAGATGAGGGAAAAACGTGGAAAGGTGACGTGCACTATACTTTAATATAAATGCACTCTAGGTGGAGTGCCATATAGGGGATAAAAGAAGATGTATACAAAAAATTTTTGAAGATTGAAATAAACATCACAAATATGTGTATGTATATGACCAGGGTATATGACCAGGGTGAGGGAATGAAACCCTCAAATTCATCGGTCCTCCCGCCCCAGGCACACACAACGTGAAACTGCTAATATGTAAATCAAAAGGTAGATCATAAAAATATATGTTGACTAGATAACAAATAAATAAATAAATATCTATGAGGGGAAACCCACCTCTAGAACAACTTAATATAAAATGGGTGTAGAAAATAATATTTAACAGCTGTTAGGGTATCATTCTAGACTACTCAGGACCATAAAAAGTTCATAGTAATATTTCAAACAGTTTGTGCAAATCTTCAAAAACTGGGGAATCCTTAGATGAAGGGATATAACATCTGGGGGTCCCTGAGGGGACTGTGGAATGCCCTCACTGAATAGGTTAAAGGCTTACCAGACAGCCAGTGTAAACACGCCTCAACAGAATCCACCAAAGACAAGGACTTCTCCAGCAAAGATGGAACCCGGCTTTGTTTCTGTATTGGTGTCACCAATCGGGTGCTCCCCTGTCTGGTATATCTTATTCAGGGTGATGTGAGTTGGTAGCTTCCACCGTCCTTTACCTTCAGGGACTCTAATAAAGTACCAGATAGGGATAGAAAAAGACCTCACATAGTGTAAATCAGTAAAAACTGACAGCTCTGAGAAAGGGAGTGCGCCCCCGAAACGCGTCAGCTGTTACCCCACCTTGTGCCCTTTCATCTACCCATTTGCATCATCTCGCTTTGGTTTTATGGTTTTGTGATACCACATTGTGGTTTTGTGAGTATTCATTTTTAAACTTTTTTACAATTCTAATATTTTTATGGTAATTCACTAGGTGCGTGCGCCTCCCATTCTGTTTTGTTTTTTAGTATCTTTCGGATCACCCTGTCCGAGGGGGGCAGCACACATTTGGTGTTTTATTCCTTGATGCTCCGGTTGCCTTTACTCCGAAGGTCTTTTAGCGCTGGAAACGACTTTTTTCTTTTGTACAATATACCCTGATCATATACATACACATATTTGTGATGTTTATTTCATAACTAAATCTTCAAAAATGTTTTGTATACATCTTGTTTTATCCCCTATATGGCACTCCACCTAGAGTGCATTTATATTAAAGTATAGTGCATGTCACCTTTCCACATTTTTCCCTTATCTCTTGCCCACTATTCATCATTAAAACTAGTGGCATCTCCAAGTCCTAATTAGCGCTACACTGTAACCCCCACTATAATTACACAATTTGTTTGATTGTGGTGTTGGCGGCTGTTGGGACTCATACTTAGCGCAGTATTTTTCCTAACACTGATTTATCTGAATATTCCTGTCTGTGGTGACAGCGTGTGTTACAGGTGATTATTCTAAAATCATAATTGGTATTGCTAGAATTACGAGGTCCTCTGGCTCGGTCCACAGAGGTGGGGGCAGTGGAAGGGTTAATTGCTTGAATTAGCCCAGTAACAATCGCTCACAGGCTGCTGGCACATAATGTGTGGTGACAATTTTGAAAAAAAAATAATATTTTTTATTTTCTGCTATAAAACATATCCAATAAAAAAATGTAAAAAACCAAATATCTTCATCAATTTAGGCCAATATGTATTCTGCTACATATTTTTGGTAAAAAAAAAAATCTCAATAAGCATATTTTATGTATATATTGGTTTGCACAAAGGTTATAGCGTCTACAAACTGTGGGATATATTTATGTAATCTTTATTTTAGTTTTTACTAGTAATGGCGGTGATCATCTACTTATAGTGGGACTGCGATATTGTGGCTGACAAAGGCTGCATTCACACTACAGAGTTTTGAATCTTGGGCAGATTTGACATGAATCTGCCATGTGAATGACAAATCTCGGGATTCACATCTGAGATGCCATTCATTTGAATGACAACTCAAATTGCGGTGTTGACGAACGACAAATCGTGCTGCAATTGCGGGAAGCATGTTGTGTGAAAAAAGTTCAGAAGCTACTTTTGGGCAACATGCTTCCCGCGATGCGGGTTGCTGCAATTGCAGCACGATTTGACGCGCAACAATCATGGTTAAACCCACACCGCGATTTGAGGTGTCATTCAAATGAATAGCTTCTCAAATGCGAGTCCCGTCATTTGTCATTCACACATCAACGCTTTTCCAATTGCGGCAAATCTGCCAGCGATTCAAAACGCTGTAGTGTGAATGCAGCCTAAGGAGTTTATCTACTAGAGAGGGCAAAATTATTCACAATTCTGCAGAGAAACCAATCAGCTTTTAACTTCAGATTGTTTAATTAAGCTTTATCAATAAAACCTGGAAGCCGATTGGTTTCTCTGCAGAATTGTGACTAATTTTGCCCTCTCTAGCTTTAGTAAATAAACCCTTAAGTGACACTTTTTTGGTGACCAATGACAACTAATACAGTGATCAGTGCTAAAAAATATGCACTTTACTTATAACACTGGCAGGGAAGGGATTTATATCAGGGGAGATCAAAGGGTTAAAGGGGTTGTAAAGGTTCGTTTTTTTAAATAACTAACATGTCATACTTACCCGCTCTGTGAAAGGGTTCTGCACAGCGTGGCCCTGATCCTCTTCTTCTGGGGTCCCCCAGCGGCGCCCCTGGCTCCTCCTCTTCTCAAGTGCCCCTCAGAGAAGCGCTTTCCCTGGGGGCACCCATGCGGGCATGCTCTCGAGTCTTGCTGCTGTGTCCATTGACACAGACAGCAGGACTCTGCCCCTCCCCCTGGCTCTCGTGTCACTGGATTTGATTGATAGCAGCGAGAGCCAATGCTATCAATCTATCCAATGAGGACCCAAGACAGCGAATGGAGCTACTGTGCTAGTTCTGGAACGATCGGGTTCAGGTAAGTGTTAGGGGGGCTCTCTGGGGGGCTGCTGCACTACAGAAGGTTTTTCACCTTAACCACTTGCCGACCGCCGATCGGCATCTGACGGCGACAAAGTGGTTCGTTATCGCAAAACGCCGTCATACGACGGCGGCTGCGATAACGCGCACTGTGAGCGCGGGGGGTCTCTCGGGGGGATTGTGAATGGACTTGGGCTAGCAAGGTCTTGATCGTGTCATCGAGGTAAGCGACAGAACCCAGGAGTAACCTATCTAACTATCGTAACCGAGAGCGACGATAGTTAGTTTAGGTCACTGTGCTCTCGGTCCCCCTCCCCGTCTCAGGACGACAGACACAGTTACCTGTGTCGTCGTTCTGAGCTCTCGTACGGGCGTACCCACGGGGGTCCCTTTCGCGAAGAGACTCCCCGTGAACTCTTCTCCTCCTCGGTCCCCGCGGCGACCCCCTGGGGTCTTCTTCTCCTAGTCCCGGTGCGACACGTCTTGGGAAAG
>BLSH010098192.1:326090-340810 GCA_018402905.1 Glandirana rugosa | reverse complement strand
TATATATATATATATATATATATATATATATATATATATATATATATATATATATATATATATATATATATATACACATATATATATATACACATATATATATATATATATACACATATATATACATACATACATCAATCAACCATGACTCTTTAATCACCCACCTAATATTGAGTACATTTAGGTTTCCCTTTTGCTGCCAAAAAGCCCTGACCCATCAAGTCATGGACACCACTAGTCCTCTGAAGGTATGCTGTGGTATCTGGCACCAGGTTGTCTGCAGCAGATCCTCAAACCATTCTTAAACCATTTTTGCAGGGCACATTATCCTTCTGAAACATGCCATTAAGGGGTGTACTTGGTCAGCAACAATGTTTAGGTAGGTGGTATGTGTCGGTAACATCCACGTGAATGGCAGGGCCCAAGGTTTCCTAGCAGAATATTTCCCAAATCCTCTTCTGGCTTGTGTTCTTTTCATGCTGCATCCTGGCGCCATCTCTTACCCAGGAAAGCAACGTACATGCACCTGGCCATCCACATGATGTGAAAGAAAACTTTTATTCATCAGACCAGGTCACCTTCTTCCATTTCTTCATACCTCAGTTCTGATGCTCATGTGCCCATTGTAGGCACTTTTGGCTGGGGACACTGGTCGGTGCCGCACCCTGGCCGCTCTGTGGGTACACAGCCCCAACAAACTGCAATACCCATTTTTTCTGCTATTTAATAGATCAAATTCGGGCCAACGTGTTTACTTGCTCCCTAATATATCTCACACACTTTGAGATGCCATTGTAATAAAATAATCAGTGTTCATTTTAACCAGTCAATGGTCCTAAAGTTCTTTCTGATTGGTGTATTTCTAACACTGCTTTTTAGAACATGTGGTCATAAAATATGGGATTCAGTCTGTCCAGTCCTGAGGCTAGCATTGAACAACTAGAGAAAAGCTCAAAAGTTGGGCACCAGCTGTAATATATATTATACATTTTTTTTTTTTTTTTTTTTTTAAGAGCATTAGCTTCCTGGTTCTTGGGATTTTAGATTACCCCCAAGCAGGGCTCTCATGTAACCCTCCTGATTTGAACGAATTTATAACTGCCGTGTGGTATCCTTTGTTTTGTAAAGTGCTGTTCAAACTGTTGACACTACGGTATATAAATTTGATATATTAAGGACTAGGGCTGCTGATAAGGCAGTACAACCAGCCCTCCTGCACTGGGCCCAGGCCTCATCACTTCACTTCAAAAGGGGGGCACCTTCAGAGCAGGAGGTCCAGCAGTATTGCCTTATTGCTGACACTTGTGCAGTGCTGCTAGCTTCAACTTCTTCTTCTTCTTCTTCTTCTTCTTTTCTTCCTCCCTGGTTGCACTGCAGGAGGATTGGTTCTTGTATCTGTGCCCCCTTCCCCCAGTTGTCTGGGGGTGGACCCCAATGTGCCCCTTTTCCTAGCAGTGCTGCTGCTTTCCCTCCTCTCCCATCGGAAGCTGCAGGTGCAGAGGGCACACAGGTGGGTTATTTCAGGATGATGAGCGAGGGGGGCTTACTACCCTGAATCAATACACCACCCCGATCGCTCCCTGTGGGGTGTAGCTATTGCCTTTGTGCTGCTATTCACTTGAATGGGTTTTGTTCAACGGGGGGGGGGTTTATTTTCTGCCATGGCTGCAAAGCATAGCATCACGGGCGTAGCGTTTTAGCAAAAATATAATTCAATATTTTCGAAGGAGGGGGGCCCTGTCAGGTAGGCTGTATGGGCCTCATGATTTCTATCAACAGCCCTGTTAATAACTATTCTTTAAATGCTTGTTATAAGAAATCATTACAGTGTCACTTTGACTGGTCCAAGGCAGCCAGAATGAGGATTTCTTCTCCTGGCTAGGATAGATTAATGATGGACTATCTTTAAGGAGGAAGTCCCATGCAAAAACTAATATCCCTGCATCTATAGCCACCCACATTCTAACACTAACTAACCGCATTCACACTATTAGATTTTCTGCAGATTTTTGTATTCAGATTTACCAAAACTATATAATATGAGGTCAAACCTTAAAGTGGATGTAAACGCACCACTCACCCAGTATAAACTAATGGCACAGTATTAATGTGTGTGTATATATACATGCAAGCCTCCGGCATCTATCCCTACTTTGCAAATTTCACCCCTTTCAGCAGTAGCAGACTTGCAAAACACTGGAATCAGTGGGTGTCTGTCTTTGCTGAAGCTCGGTCGGTGCAGTTATGATGTCGTAAGACTTCCCACCCAGCTCTATACTGAGAGCTGGAGGAGATGGGAGGGGGAGTGTGAGGCTCTTTTTTTCTCAGTGCAGGAGATAAGAAAATGACCTGTCAGTCACACAGCACTGGATGAAACTGTGTGGTTTTTTTTTTTTTTTTTTTTTTTTTTCATACTTAAAAAAGATGAGGGTATTACTCAGTTGGATTAACTCTTCATAGCAAAACTAGGCACAGATGAGACAATATCCTCTTCTTCTGTACAAGGTAGAAGTATCAGTAAAAAATGATTTTTTTCGGGTTTACATCCACTTTAAGAGTTTAAATTTGTATGCAATCAGGCAGGCCCTTGTACTACGTGGTTTTGGTAAATCTGAAGACAAAAATCTGCAGAAAATCGAATAGTGTGTATGGGGTCTAATCCTGTGAAGAAAAAAATCAGCAATACATACCTCCTCTGCAGGCGATCCGACCCAATCCCACGCTAAACTGTCAGCTGCGGCTTTGCTGTGGAGGCGGGTGCAGAGGACACGGATGACAACAGAAGCCCCATAGTAAGTCTATGGGTGACGTAACTTCCCATTAATTTCACAGCCGTTGTCGGCCATGTCCTCAGCTTCTGCCGCTGGAGATCAGGTCGGATGGCCTGCAGAAAAGGTATGTATACTACCTTTTTTTTTTTTTTTTTTTTTTTTTTTTTTTCTTCAAAGGGTTCGATGGGTTTGTGCTAGAATGTGGGTGTCTATAGATGCACGGATTTTAGTTTTTGCATGGGACTTCCACTTTAGCGAATGTGAAGTCTTTAAAAATACGGAGGGTTTGCAGAATCCAGACACTAGACACAGTTGTGTCAGTCTTATCAGGTGGATCTTGTTTCTTTAGCATGTTTTTGTGTAACTTGCACCTGCAGTGCAGTTTGAGTCCAAGCATCGCTCATGGGTCTCAGAACAGAGGTGCTGCTCAGGAAGTTAGTGACACTTTGTGACCGGCACAGACATCTGTTAGGAAATCCGAGAGTGGTGCCTGGCTTCAGATTGCGCTGCAGATGCATGTTAGCGCCAGATGCTGTTATGTAGCGAGCTTGTTTAAAAAGTATTGATTTCTGTAGGCTTTTCCACGAGGGGCCATTGATCAGAGTGGCATTCCAAGAGGTAAATAGTGCTTTGGTGTAATGTCCGAGCGCCTAAAGTGAGTAGCATAAAGAAATAAAGTGGTATGTTTTTGTTCTTTTTCTAATAGGTATTTTTCTCATATTTTTAAATGCATTCAGGTTTGTTTTTTTGGAACGAAGGCTGGCCATACATTATACAATTTTTTTTGTACAATTACCAAAACTGTATATTAGAGCTGCACGATTAATCGTATTAAAATCGCAATCTCAATCTACCCCCCCCTGCGATCCCCATTGGGCATTACCTCGAATTTCAGTGCAGTTAATGGGGTCCGACTTGCGGGGCGACTCAGCGCGACTTGACAGTAATATAAGTCAATGCAAGTCGCCTGAAGTCTTTAAGTCGGAGCGACTTGAGTCTCGGGAGACTTCCAAGTCTGGGCAGAGAGCCAAGTTCTGAATCACCATTGATAAAAGATGCTAAAAGAGATGCAAAGTAATTACTTCAAAGGAATGCACTCTGAATGAACTCCCCTTGTATAGATGTTTGGTTTAACCATTTAAAGACTAAATCTTTCCTGACACTTGCTGTTTACAAATAAAAATCCATTAGTTTGTGCTAGAAAATGACTTAGAACCTCCAAACATTATATATTTTTTTTTTTAGCAGAGACCCTAGAGAATAAGATGGCGGTTGTTGCAATATTTTATGTCACACGCTGTTTGCGCAGCGGACTTTTAAACGCAATTGTTTTTGGAAAAATTACCCTTTCAAAAAACTAAACAGTGCTGTTAGGCCAATTTTTTTGGATATTTAATATGTTACGCTGCGAGAATCGTGAGAGAATCCTGATCTTTATTCTAAGCAAAAAAATCGTGATTCTCATTTGGGCCAGAATTGTGCAGCTCTACTGTATAAAATTTATGAGGCCAAACCTAAACTTTCAATTTGTATGCAGTCAGGCTGGCCCTTACACAACCATAGTTGTGCCGTTTCTTCACTGACAGTGTGCCGCTATTGGCAGCTCCCATGCGCATGCGTGGGACTGACGTCACACGACTTCGGCCAGTCACAGCGCCGTAGTTTGCGGCCCCTCCCTGCTGTGGAGACAGCAGGGAGGGGATGATGGCAGGTAAGTGGCACATAATAGGCTAGTATGGGATGCATACTAGCCTATTATGTGTCTACTTTGCAGGGTGAATAAGAGGAAGTAAACCTATTAGGGTTTACTTCCTCTTTAACTTAAATCTAAAGGAAATTGAATAAGACAATTGTATAATGTATGGCCGGCTTTAGAAAGGGTCTTACAATTAGGAGCTCTCAGCATTGCTCTATTCTTTGGCTCTGCAGATATTTTATTCAGTGTAATTATTAACCACCCTACACCATTTTAAAATCTGGACGCTGGAAATATTGCAAAAAACATTTTCCCTACTTTATGGCAACTTTGAGATGTTTTGGTTCCATGTCCAAGTGTCCTTTTTTTTTTTTTTTTTTTTTTTTTGGTGACCGGTACCAGGCCAGCTTTCCATTCATCACATGGGAAATGTAACATGCAGTTCATTAAATAACCCCTCCCCTCTTAACCTAAAACTATAACTGGAGCCAAAACTTTTTTTTAATTATTTTTAGATAAAGTATGGAATGCTGAAAACCCCCTCATTTTTTCCATATATGCCCCATTGAAGAGATGTCCCTTCACTTGCTGTACTGTAGACCACAGGAAGTAGAAGAAAATCTCTTCAAATAGAGGGAAAATGTCCTCTTAAAGCGGTTGTTTACCCATCGATTTGATAGTGTCAAAGAAGAGTTAATATGCCGGAAATGCTAGCTGTCTCCTTGATTGTGCTCTCAACCAAACTAGCAAACCATCCAATGGGTGGTGTCATAATGGATCATGGCAGTTGCAGATTAAGCAGAGGCTAAGATGTCAGCTTCCTTAGCTGAAAATGATAGGAGAGTATACAACCACTTTAAGTGGTTGTCACTGGAATAAGTGACAGCTGGTAGATTTCCCCCACATGATTCTGTTCTGGTGGCAACTCAATGTTGGTTTCTCCCTCACTTTCAGGCTTGGTTCACACTATTGCGAATTAGATGTGGATTTCCCCCGCATCCAAGTTGCATGTCAGGAGACTGTGAACATCCCTCAATGGAGCCGGTTCACACATCTCCGGGATGGCTGCGGAGTGAATTGCACAGGAGTCCTGTGCGTCTTTTGGTCTGTTTCAGGTCTGAATTCAGCCAAAAATTTGGACTGAAATCGGACCTGAAACTATGAACAGTACCGGGCCCCTGCTGTGAGCCACTCCGTGCTTCAGTGTGAACCCAGCCCAAGTCCTGGTGACATCTTTGTAACAGGGACTTGGACAGCAGTGAAAACCTGACATGAGGATCTAAATACTCACCACTCTGTCTAAGGCCCCTTTCTCATGGGGCGGACTCGGTTTTGATCAGCGGAAGATCTTTACACTAATTCCCTGCTAATCAAAGCAGAGTGGGCAGATGACCGGTCCATGTCTGCCCAGTTTATGCAGGCTGAGACCATTTCCACCCAGTTTATGGCCGGGTGGAAATGGACTCAGCTGTTCAGCTGTCTTCTGCCTCTGCTGCACTGTGAACCATTAGCACAACTTCCACCTCATCCATTCAGAGAACACTGGATTTATGAGAAAATGTAAAGGGTTTTCTAATTCACACCCATGCAGAGCGAGTGACCACCTGTGTTCACCCATGTATGGATTCATAAGCCAGCAGTGATAACTGCAGTAGCGGTGCCTATTAGTCATTTCCAGCTTTCACAGGGATCAGCCAGGTACACATACATGCTTACAATGATCCAAGCTGGACCCCGGTGTAACTATGCAAAAAAAGTCATACCTTAACTTCAGCTTTAAGGCTGGGTTCACACCTCCGATGGTTCCGGCTCACAGCAGGGGTCCTGGGCGTCCTTATTCACCGTTTCAGGTCTGATTTCAGCCTGAATTTATGGCTCAATTTGGACCAGAAACAGACCAAAAGACGCACAGGTCTCCTGCATTTGCACTGAAGCTGCAGCAGAGATATATGAACCGGCTCCATAGAGAGCCGGTCACAATCTCCTGGTGAACCCAGCCTAAATCTCTTGGCATTGAAGAGGGGCCCTCTCTAGGTTGATCTTGCATTTACCCATGCAGTGGTGTGGCTCTGGAGGGGTGGAGGGTAGAGTAGTCTAAGAATAAGGTAAAATACTCACCCTATTTCTTGCCCCCACAGGCTTCCTTCTCTGTGACCGCCCCCTGAAGCAACTTTGCTGCCCGGCCTGTTGCAGGTCCTTGACCTTATGTACAGTGAGGGAGGGCCCCTGTGTGTAGTTGGCAGCCCTTTATTTAAGGGTAGGCTTATATGCTATAGGGGACTCATGGAACCATTTGAGATCAGACTCTGACAAATATACAGCTTCTGCAGAAGTCAGGCTGCATTATAGAGAGCACATGTTCTAAGACTAGGACAGCGGAAAAGGAAGACATCCCAGATCCCACTAGATCAAGGTTCTCCAAACTTTCTAAAGAAAGGGCCAGTATACTCTCCTTCAGATTTTTGGGGGGGCGAACAGTGGCCATTGGGAGTTGAAAAGGTCCTAACATCAGTGGGGAAAAAAACATGCCCTATTATAGGTGTCATTGGATGAAATTGCATCCTGTCATTGGGAGAAATTGCGTCCCATCATTGGTGTCATTTGGCCTGATTGTTGGTGTCATTGGGAGAAAGTGTTCCCCATAGCTAGTGTCATTAGGAGGAATTCGACTCCTTCATTGGGGTCAGTGGAGGGATAAGGATTCTGCCCCGAGGGCCATGTCCTTAGATTAAATAGTGCCCCAAGGGCCAGATAAAAGTAAGGAAAGGGCCACAGTTTTTGGAGACCACTGCTTTAGATCAGTGGTCTCCATACTGCTGCCTGGGGACCAGATGTTTACCTTTGCTTGCTTTTATCTGGCCCACGCGACACTATTTTTTTTTTTTTTTTTATCCAGGTATACCAACATTGGGGCATAATTTCCCCTTATTGACACCAATGAAGGGGCAGAATTCCTCCCACTGACACCAATAATGGGGCCAGAAGTCCTTGAAATGACACCAAAGATGGGGCACTATTCCTCCCAATGACACCAATTATGGAGCACAATTCCTCCCAATGACACTAACGATGGGACGCTATTCCTCTCCCTGGCATTGTTTATTCCTGCTGACTTTGGGACCTTTTCTACTCCCAATGGTCAGTCCGGCCCTCCTTAAGTATGAAGGATAGTAAACTGGCCCTTTTGTTTAGAAAGTTTGGAGACCCCTGATCTAGATAATAAACCTTCTGCTTTTCATAATTGGCTTTCTGGAATCAAAAGGCTAGGATCATGCACTAGCTGCTTGCTTTTAGCAGTTTGTGATTCCATCATATACTGTATAATATATTATATTTAGTCTCCTAGCAGTGAATATTGGTATTTAATGTATTAAAGGAGCAAAGGCTGTTCATTTACCTTAAAGTGGATGTAAACCCTCCATATACCCAGTGAAGTGAACAGCCTCAGATGATACACAGATGAAACAAACCTCCCTATACAAGTTTTACATGTATATATGCTATCTTCAGCTTGATATACTGTTTTTAGAAAATGCAAGTTCTGTTATATTTTTCACTTCCTCATTCCTTTGTAGGAGGAGATGATTGTGAGAGACTGTGTAAAAGCTGATTGGAGGAAAGGCACACAACCCCTTCCCACACATGCAGAGCTGTGTCTGTGTATTGTTTAGCTGGATGCTAATCTATTTTTTAGCAACCTCCTCCGTCTCTGAATTCTATGTCCCGTCTCCCAGAATGTGTGAGAACAGAGCTACTGAGAAAAAGACAGCCACGGGACATAGCTCTTTGAAGGGAGATAAGAAAACACTACAGATGGATGTGTCCAACTCAAATTTCATCGGGTTTACAGCCACTTTAAGGTGAAGTTGTGTTCATTTGTAGTACCTAATCATGTACAGGGGAAGATGCAGATAATGTGACTGTATACCATGGTCTGCACATCTCTTAACCACTTCCCGACCACCGTATGCAAAATGACGGCCGGGAAGTGGCTTAGTTATCCTGACTGGACGTCATATGACGGGGGCGCGCATCGCGGTGATCGGTGGTGTGGGAGGTCAGTCTGACCCCCCGCAATACCGATCCCGGTAAAGTGCTTCCATCCGAAGCACTTTACCATGTGATCAGCCGTGACCAATCACGGCTGGTCACAGTGTAACACAGGAAAGCCGTTTATCGGTTTTCCTGTACTCAGGTCTGCAGACCTGAGGAGTGGAGAGCCGATCGGCTGCTCTCCTGACAGGGAGGGTTTGTGCTGATGATTTATCAGCACAGCCCTCCCTCGGATCGCCACCCTAGACCACCAGGGAGCCTGCCCAAGGACCACCAGGGAGCCGATCTGGACCACCAGGGAGACCCCCCTAGACCATCAGGTAAGAGACATAGTGCCCAATGTGGATGGCACTCAGTGCCACCTTCAGATGCCACCCTAGACCACCAGGGAATGAGCCCCTATCAGTATATATGCCCACCAGTGCCCCTATCAATGCATATCAGTGCCCACCATTGCCACCTACCAGTGCCCACCTATCAGTGCCCAGTGCCGTCTGAGTGCCCATCAGTGCCGCTTAGCAGTGTCCATCAGTGCTGTATATCAGTGCCACCTCTCAGTACCCGTCAGTGCTGCTTATCAGTGCCGCCTAACAGTGCTCATCATTGCTGCATAGAAGTGCCTCATCATCTGTGCCACCTCATCAGTGTCAATCAGTACTGCCTCATCAGTGCCCACCAGTGATGGAGAAAATTTACTTATTTACAAAGTTTTGTGACAAAATAGAGAATTTTTTTTTTTTTTTTTTTTCAAAATTTTTGGTCTCTTTTAATTTTTTTTATTTGTAGCGCAAAAAATAAAAACCGCAGGGGTGATTAAATACCACCAAAAGAAAGCGCTATTTGTGGGAAGAAAATGATAAAAAATCTGTTTGGGTACAGCGTCGCACGACCGCGCAATTGTCATTCAAAGCGCAACAGCACTGAAAATTGGTCTGGTAGTAAAGTGTTCTAAGTGCATAGTATTGAAGTGGTTAAAGTACAGAGAAGGTTTGGATAAAGGTTATATTTGCATGGTTGCTTGATATCCCTGTATGTAATAAACGTATATTTATCTTCTAACATTATTACTGGGGGTAGCATGTCTGCTGTGTGGCCTTACTTAGGTAATGGTAGGTGAAGTTCTTTTAATGGTGGCCTTTGAGGTGTAAATAGACCCCCGATATCTCTCTTGTGTCCAGTAGATGCAAACAGGAAATTGTGAATCCTTGAACTCTACCTCGCCTGACCCATATTTATAGAAATGACTGATATGATCTAAGATTCTTGACTGCTTTAAACCTTTGATTGCCAAGAAACCGTGTATATGTGCTCTTACAAATTATAAGATAAAAGGAAATGTCACGGAGCTTGGTAGACGCTGTGCTACCAGAGGCAACATACAGTCAGCGCATGAGCAATGCAAGTCCCTAGAAAGACAAGCGGGTCCAAATCAAAAGGCAGAGTTGGAGACAGAGGCGTTACTGGGCAGGCAGCAGACAAGTGTATTTCCAAGTAAAAGCAGCGGTAATATTCCAGGAGATGAAATATAAATGTAATTTCAGTCAAATGCAGACAAACTGAACCTGTTGATTAGGCACTGGGCAGAAGTTGAGTTACTTAGATGGATAATAAGGTTCACATGTCAGCTGCAGTGTGGCATTGCTGCACTGCACGGTAGTGAATACCAGATGGCGTAGGCTCCAGACTGGTTATGACACAGTCAATGAATATATTCTGTCTAATCGAATGCCTCGTACACACGGTGCAACGGTCGTACGACCACACATTCAACTTTTTCCAAAATCAGCTGTTGGCGGTTGTGTCTAGCGTACTGACGGTAGTCAAGTAATCGTACAACAAAGCCAAAAGTAGTGACGTGTTACGAACGTCTAAAGAGGAAGTTCAGGTGAATGTGATTTGTGAATTAGGAACACAAGTTTACACAACCGAACACTTGCTGGATTCCGAGCATGCGTGTTTGTACTTTCAACTTTTGTTGGGCCAACTCCTGTACACATGAGTCAACAGTCGTACTATGGCTTGTTGGCCAACAAAAGTTTTCTAGTTTGCTCAGCCAACTTCTGTTGTATGACTTTCAAACTTCGACTGTTAGAATTGCGCATACGAACGATCGTAGTTGTTGTACGACCGTTACATCGTGTGTATGGGCCATTACTGTAACACTATTCCTGCTCATCCTTTTGTATTATTAGGTGAATTGTATTTCCACATATGACTCGGATATGCATATAGTTTGAAAAGGTTAAGTTACTGCAGAATACGTGTTTTGCACACACACACACACACACACACACACACACACACACACACACACACACACACACACACACACACACCAGACCCATCTAGTTTTAGTAACCAGTGAACAGTTTAAGGCTCCATTCACACTTGTGCGACTTGTCAAATTCGCACGACAAGTCCCACCCCGTGTTTTCCAATGAGTACCGTTCATATCTATGCAACGTGGCCACAGTGACTTCAAAGTAGCTCATTCACTACTTTGGTGCGACTTGGGGACCATAGACTTCAATGTTAACCCTCGGAAGCTGCACCAAAGGTGCACTCAAGTCCTGTGACTGGGGCCTTAAATTGTAATCATTTATTTATAGCATGCATTTTAAGGTATTGTAAAGTTTAATGTTGGGTGTTATTTTTGACAGTGTTTTCACATTTTTTAATCGCTGCCATATAGATTGATTGGTTAGTGCTATTTATATTTTAATCATTTCTGTTGTACTGTGATAAAATGAACTGAAGCAGAACATTAATGTCCTAGCTCCAGTTTGTCCTTGATCTGGGACCCTAAAATCTAAGTTTTAACAGCATTTCATCATGAAGTTGAGCTGTGGGTAGGGTTAGGGCTTGTTTTAGGAGTTGGATCAGGAATTTAAGTATTTTGGAGGGTAGCTTTAGTAGGCTGATCTTAGCTGATGGCTGTGCACCTGAATATAACGGGGGGAATTCATTAAAACTGGAGCAGACATTGCATGGCAACCAATCATCTTCTAACTTCAGTTTCTTCAGCTAAGCTTTGAAAAGGAGAGATGGCAGCTTATTGGCTGCTGTCCCCAGCTGCTCCAGTTTTGATAAATTCTTTGTACGGACACACGCTGCACATCGTAAATGGAGTGCGTTTGCGAACATGGGCTTGGGTACATTTTTTCTCATAACCGCTATTTCCAATAACTGTATATCCTTGCCTTGCTGGATCTGGTCACTGTATGTGTGTGCTGCATTGCCACCTATCATGCTCTGAAATGTATAATTGTCATATTTTTTTTTTTTTTCTCCATTCTGCATGGGTGGACAGGTTAAGAAAACGGTTGATTGTCAAGGAAGGGGGTCTTTTTCCTGTTAAATGGAATGCAGAGTCCAGAAAAATGATTGCAGAGTCTAGCACACTTTTACTTGAATAATGTTGCTGGATTCCAACCTTCGTATATATACATCTATCGTTGCTTTTATTTACAATTAAGGATTGTAGTGAATGCTGGGCTTAGGGGCCTTGATTTTTTTTTTTTTTTTTGTGGTTTACAAGACTGAAGGGCTCTTGAGAGCTGGAGAAAGCTATCTGAGCTGCTGCATGCCATTTTTATGGCTCACTGCCCAGATTGGATTCCCCTTATACAGCACTGTAGTGTCTTCATTACGCTTGAGGGTTGCAGGAGGTGCAACCTATTCCTTAACCTTTATCAGAGGGAAATGGAACACACTAATTGCCTACTGTGTGTGTCAGATTTGTGCTTTGCTTTTTTGCTTGTGTTTTATCATTTGTGGAGATGCATCATCTTCAAACCAAAAGTGTTAATTTTCCATGTGTTTTATTTTTTTCCCCAATGTAATCTGTAGATTGTAAAAACTGTTTGAAAGGATATACTTTTCATATTCCATTTTTTTTTTAACCAGTTATTTATTTTATCTGCTTAGGCCTCATTCACAGAGGACGTACTACAGCGTACACCCATGTAAGGGCCGTGTTTACCCACACATGGGATGCACAGGCGTTGCCAAATTGGGAGCAGCGGCTGTGTCTGTGCAGCCACTACATCCCAGCTGATATCAGTGGGGATGCAGAGAACACTTATGCATCCCTGTGCAGGTAAACACACCCCTCGCATTGGTGTACGCTGTAGAATGCCCCGTGTGAACGAGGGCTTGGTTTCTATTTAGTCTAATGATGCAAGAAGCCATGAATTATTAGCTTCTTGCAACTGCTGTGATAACATGGGTTTGAGTTGCCTCTTCCATGCGCCATTCTCATAAACATATATGAATTTGGGTGATCTGAGCAAGCATGTGACAGTCCTTTAATCTTTATATTGAAATCTTAATTTTATATATCGGAAGTCTTTTATTTAAAATTTACGGAGGTCCAGTCAATAAAAATTTTTTTCTTTTGCCAGAGGTTTGAATCTCCTGTTTGAACTATAACACATCACAGCCCCATGTACATCAGCATCTTTAGCCCATCTGTTACATCAGAGCCCCATGTACATCAATGTCTTTAGCCTATTTGTTACATCAGAGCCTCCTCTTTACACCAATATCCTCAGCCCCCCTTCACATCACAACCTTCCTTAACATCCGTTTCCCCCTCTTACATCAGTGCCCATAGTCCCCCTTTTAAAGCAGTCCCACAGTGACCCCAGTTCCTCGTGACATCATAGCCCCCATTTACATTGGAGTGCCCCTTTACATTGCTTTACCCTTCACATTACAGTACCCCTTACATCACAGTACCCCTTTCAATGTAAGCCTCCCCTGCACTGTCCTACCTTTGGCAGAGTAGAGGCACTTGTCACCTGTGTTGGCTCTCAAGTGTCTCCCGCCCGGCTGTCGCTGTTATCCTCACAGCAGGGCAGGGGGCGGGAGGAGCTGCAGATCTGGACTGAGGACAGTAGCTGCCTAACTTTCTATGTTAACAAGCAGGTGATTACCCATTTGTTAATTTGAAAAGACTCCCGCTCTTTGTACTGATCTGCAGCACCTCCTGCCCCTGCCTGCTGTGAAGATGACCGGGGCAGCCGGATGGGAGACCTCACACAGCTGTTAGGTGCCGGCCGCGGTCCATACAGGACCGTCACTCAGTCCGGGCCGAATCATGGTTCCCCATTTAGTGATCCCTGTTGTAGATGGACATTTCTCTTGAACTGGAAGTGTTAAATAGTTTTTATTGTTGATTTGAATTTGTTTAAAAACCCAACACATCCCTGGAATATATATATATTTTATTATTTGTGTAAGGGGGGTTAATGCCCACTCTATTATACTATGTATATATTTTTTTTCCCCATAGATGTAGATAAAGATCAAGCAAACCAAAATGAAGCACATCTTTGTACAGTCATCTAACCGTTCTAATGCACACTTTCAGGGAAGGGGGTGGCTACAAATGGCAGATTTTAATATCCAGGTTAGCCACACAGATCTGCTTGGGCAAGATCCCATAAATCTACCACCACTGTGATTGTCAGTATAATTTACTTTGGAGCAAGTGTCTATGTTCAGAACGCACACCAATTCCTGACATCAGCAGCAATCACTGCATTGTTTTCCAGTAATGGATGTGTGCTGTATTGGACGTTATGGGTTGTAACTAATTATAGGCAGTCCCCGGGTTACAAACTAGATGGGGACTGTAGGTTTGTTCCTAAGTTGAATTTGTTTGTAAGTCGGAACAGGTACATTTTTTCAGCCAAAAAAAACCTATTTTTAAGCTTTTTGGATAGCATAGGGAAGGGGTAATTTCTCTGCAAGGTTTGTTTTGCTGTCTGTATTTCTGTTTAGAAGGTTTTACCTCACTTTCTGTCTCTATGAAAACTGAATTTTGAAAATTTTCAGTTGTGGAAACAAAGATTGGTGATAAAGCTTTAGTGGAGACATTTTTTCCCATAATAACTTTTACAGGAGTGAATTTCCCTTCCTAGGGGGAGATTTCCTCTCACTTCCTGTTGTCTCCCTACGTTTGTAAGTTGGAGTCCTTTGTAAGTTGGATGCTTGTAACTAGGGGGTTTGCCTATACTGCGAAGCTGCTTGCTGAGCTCATTGTTGTCATTTTTACACATGGACAATACATTACACAATACATTTTTTTCACCAAAAATATGTAGCAGAATACATATTGGCCTAAATTGTTCACTCCATTTTGGAAGATTTGTCTTTATGTCTGTCGTTTTGTTTGGAACGTCTCTTTAATGGGG
>BLSH010098192.1:305278-317334 GCA_018402905.1 Glandirana rugosa | reverse complement strand
CCCCCCCCCCCCCCCCCCGGACACAGTGCGCGATCTCGCAGCCACCGTCGTATGACGGCGGTTTGCGATATCGAGCCACTTTGTCAGTCGGCAAGTGGTTAAATACCACCAAAAGAAAGCTCTATTTGTGTGAAAAAAAGTATAAAAATTTTGTTCGGGTACAGTGTAGCATGAGAGGGTAATTGTCATTCAAATTGTGAGAGCGCTGAAAGCTGAAAATTGGTCTGGTCAGGAAGGGGTTAAGGCTACTTTAACACTGGGGCGGTAACGGTAAATCAGCGGCGATCTGTCGGCGCTATGGTGCCGCTATGTCGGCGGGTGCATAGTGCTTTTAACCCCCCATGCGCCGCGCTTCCGAGGCTGTGTGCAGCCGCTTCAGAAGCGTTGCCCATGGTTTTCAATGGGCAGGGGTGGTGGAGGAGCGGTGATGCTGCTTGCAGGACTTTTTGTAACGTCCCACAAGCACACCACCCCAGTGTGAAAGCACTCAGGGCTTTCACATTGGGATGGATTGGTCTGGATTTTTGAGGCGCTTTACAGGCGCTATTTTTAGCTAAATAGGGCCTGTAAAGCACCTCCAGTGTGAAAGTGATCTAAGTGGTTAAACTGACCTCATCTGTACACAGAAGTTAATTCCTTTGATAAAAGAATCAAGAGATACTTTGTTTCTACTTAGAAAGAAAAAAAGAAAAACAAATATCCAGGCAGCCTGCCAAGTTTAACAGCTGTTAGATTAAGCAGAGAACGGCTCTCACTGAATTGGAGACGCTGTTTTAAGATAGTGAGGGGAGAGAATGATCGGCTGCCACTCGCAGGACGCGGTTTCTGGTCGCCATGGCGACCTAGCGCCCAGGGATTGTCGAGCCCTGTTAGAGGCTGTTTATGCTTTAGGATTGACATTGTTTTCTGCTATATATCAACATTTGGTCTGTAGTTTGTCATAAAAATCTTACAAATTGCAGTTGTGACTCTGATTATTGTGTGTACAACAGTGGTTACAATTTAATTTTAAATCTAGTCTTATATTTCTGCTATAATGGTAGATAAATGTAGTTCTGCAACATCTGGAGGTCCGCTAATTGCATATCCCTGGTCTAGATCATCTAGTGTCTTGGGGGTTTAACTAGAAAGATCTTACTGCCATACCTCCCCTCCCTCCCATCGCTTTGGAGATGTTGGTCCTTCCATTCCTTTTGTCACATTTTGTTAATACTAAATAAAAAAAAAAAAAAGGGCCAGAGTTGAGAGTGAGGTCCCTTGTAATGACTAAAGCAAACGGGTAAGTTTAAAAATTCAATTAGGAATCTCACCAGACTTCCCAAGACTGCTGGTTTACTCTCTAGCATAATCCAGAAGCTGAAATGGGTTTGGTTAGGCAAATCCGTGCAAGTGGTTGTGAATCCTAACTGAATGACGTTTAGTTTGCTAAAGCACGTTGTATCATAAACCATTGCCTTTTTTTTTTTTTTTTTTTTTTTTTTTAAATCAATACTTTAAACTTCTTTTTCCTGTGCTGCAGATCTCCTGCAGTAATTTTGCAGCCACTTCATATCCACATGCAGTCCTGTGATGGCTTCACGGCATTTTTAAGACCCCTTTCACATTGAGGCACTTTACAAGCGTTTGTGCGCTAAAAACTGCACCTGTAAAACACCTCTAAACTGCCTCCTAATCCACCCCAGTGTGAAAGCCTTAGTGCTTTTACACTGGGCTATGCGCTCGCAGGACAGGAAAAAAAGTCCTGCAAGCAGCATCTTTGGGGTGGTGCGGGATCGGTGTATACACCGCTCCTCCACCACCCCTGCCCATTGAAATGAACGGGCAGCGCTTCCAAAGCGGCTGAAAACCACTTCCGAAGCGCCGCATGCCGGCACTTTTGACCCCTTTTTTAACCCCTTCTTAGGGGTTAAACATGACCTGCATAGCTGCATGGCCTGAATAGCTATAACGGCAGTAAAGCCGCTGTACCTCTAACGCTCTGCTCTGCCCGCCCCAGTGTGAAAGGGCTCTATGGGTGGGAGTTTTTATGGTGATGATGATGAACCTTGCCTCTGTAATGTGCAACGAAACAGCCAATTGTAGTCAACACTGGCAGTACATATGGCAGGGTAACAAAGCAGAAGCACAACTGGGAGATGGGGACAATGTGTGATCACCCTATAACAGGAATTTCCAGGTGATACTTTATTAGGAGCTGCAGATTTAAAAATTATATACAAAAAAAATTACATTTCTAAAAGCGTGAGATTTGTTGACTCTAAAAACCTTTAATAACCATAAACCTATTAAAGGCATATAGACTTGGTGTCAAGAACACAATATTGCGGTATTGTGTCTAATGGAAGCTATTATGAGCCCTTTTTATTTATTAGTTTTTTTTAAATTTTGCATTTTTTCTTTAGGGACATAGAGCCAGAGTCTCAAAAAGAGGAACATTTGATGGAAGAAAAGAAAAAGAAAAAGCAAGAAGAAAAGAAGAAGAAGGAAAATACCCAGAAAAAGGTCAGTGCTCACGGCTTGTTTGCATTTTTTTTTTATTGGCTAAATTTTCCTCATGAAAACACAAGCTTGGACCATAGTAGATGGATTGATTCCAACAAAGATCTTAAACACGCTTGGGAAAATTCTAGTACTAAAAGTACTTTTTAAGATGCATTAAACACATAAAGTGGAAATGGGGTAATTAGTTCAAAAGTGGCCATTGCATGCACTTTCTACTTAAAGTACGGCAGGAGGTCTTTTTTTTTTTTTCTTTAAATTCCATTTTATATTGTTACCTTTTTAATTAAACACTTTTCTTTTTTTCTTTTTTTTTTTTTTTTTATCTGTTTCAGGCTGCTGAACAAAAAAACAAAGGTTAGTGAGAATCTGCCTTTTACAACAAACATTTTAGAGTTCTGTGTGATCCCTAGCTGCTGGCTGTCAATCTTGCTGCCTGTCTGGACATAGCTGAAGATAGAGTCCCTATTCTCATTGAAATTCAGGGCCTGTAGACAGTCAGTGATGCTGCCTGCAGCCTTCATGCTTGTATGGATGCCATTTACTTGTGAACAGGACATCCATCTTCCTACACGTTTCATTCACAAAGAACTCTGTGTAACAAGACAAAAATCTTTGCATATGCTTATATTGACATGAAAAAAACTGTTCTAGCCAAGTTCAAATAGTTGATCTATTTTTTAAACATTATTCTAAGTAGTAATATGCAGAAGATATTGACTGAAATCAAGCCAAATCACAAATGAGCGGTTTTATTGTTTCATATTTAATTACTTCTTCTAATGGTCCTATACGCTTGAATTAAATAAGCATATAGTAATGTCCAAAATGGTCATAATGCATGGGGCATTTGCTCTTATTTTTTTTACCTTTTTAAGCGAGGGTTTGAAATTTGTGCGAGTTCAGCTGAACTCGCACGATTTTAAACCCGCATTTCAGTGTGAGTTCGGAGGTGATTTGAAAGACATCTGTGCGGGTTCAATGATGTCTATTGAAATCGCCCCCGAAGTCGGCAAACATAGTGCAGGAACTACTTTTGGAAATTGGTGCCGCGGTGCACCGACAGTGCCGCTGCCAGCAATAGGCTGCGATTTGGCATGCAATTTGACATGATTGACAAAGGAGAAGTTCACCTTTTTAAAAAAATAAAAAGAACATAAAATAAATGCACATTTTTTTGCAGGTAAAAAAAAATGTGCATTTAGTATTTTTATTTAATTATTTTTGTAGCAGCCTGGAAAGCATTGCGGGTGCAATGTAGGTCTCCTTCAGACTGTCAGTTAAAGCTGTCTGCTTGCTTGTACCTCATACGGGCAGGCAGTTACACAATAAAAAAAATATATAAAATGTAATGTAAGCCATGCGCTAGACAGAAAAATTAAATAATTAATTATCAGACTGCTGCACCTACATAAATCCTAAATACTGGATTTTCATACCCGATGATACAAAACAGGTGTGCTGTCTTCTGAAACTCTAGTGATTCTGAAGCAATTCTTAAAAAAAACATAGAATGTGCTGAACATATATACAGTATGTACCAAAAACAATGATTACTGTAAAAAATAGTAAAATATACTTCTTATGTGAATGTGCAAATAAAGCAATTGCATAGGGTTAATTCAATTAAAGTTCATGAGAACTTTTTGTATCATAGGCATTTATACAATGACAGGAAGAATCAATTAACTACCTAGAGCACTTAACAGCACCCTGGTAGTTCATTGAGATCTGTGAGCCGCAAAGTCTGTCAGTACTTGTAGTTCATTCATTCACAGGACTCTCTGTGAATGAATGACACTACTGTGTGGGTGGAACTCTTCTCAAATAGTGACTGCAGGTGCGGGGAGAAAATTCCTGGCCTGCTGTCACAGGAAGGAGTCTGCAGGAGTGGGAGTATGTTACTTGTTCCACCCTAAAAATGGGTGGAACATGTAACATCTTCCCAAAGGCGAACCTATCCCTTTAGAGAAGTATGTTTTGGGTCATACTTGCCTAGGTGGATGCAGCATCGGTTCGATGCTTCATCTGTCCCCTGATGCCTCTGCACTGAGAACCGAGCGATCGAACACCGCCGATGGCTCGTTTTTCACAGCTACCCGAGCAGACAGCTGTTGACTGTCAATCAGCAGCTCTCCGCTCTGCTCCCCCACGCTCACTGGAACACTGAGCTGTGGAGGGGTGGGGAGCTGCCATCCCAGGCTCTCTGAGCGGCTGAGACGGGTATCAGTCCAGGCACCTGGCGGATCCTGATTCTCATTGTTGTGATGACGCGGTGCCTGGACTGATTCCTGTGATGTCAGTTGCACTCCTGTGATCCATAGGAGAAGCCCAGCCAAACAAGCTTTGGCTGGAATTCTCCTTTAAAGCAGTTTTAGTTATGCTTTTCAAAGGGACCAGCAAAGGGCTTATCGGACTGCTTAATCACATCTGTATTGTGGACAGCATATATTTTATCCCTTACTGCTATTTAGGTTTTCTTGTTTATTATCATGTTTTTGTACTGGATATTTCAGGTCTATGTTACTTCGATTCTGACGCTAAGATACTACAGGCAGGGTACCTAGGAAAATTGAAGAGGAAAATGACAAAATATAGTCCTACTAAAGTCCACATGCCAGTAGATTTAGAGGTCAGCTTAACTAATTTAAAGGATAAGTTTACCTATGGAAACATGTTACATGTAACCCCTGATTTTAGGGTGGAACGTGTCACATGTTCTCAGTGCTACAGCCGCCACCCTGCATCCCAGAAGCATGTACAGATGCATGTGCACACACCAGATCTTACCCTGGAAACAATCCTAGTAGAGTGACAATGGCCTAGCATGCACTCTGGCACTATAGTACCCTGACAATTACTCTCCCTCTCTATAGAGCGTATATTTTCCATCTTGCAGAACAGTCTCAATTTCCAGCATACAGAGTGACACTGGGGGTCACTTTACTCTGCAGTAACCCTTTATGTACATTTGCTGCTGCCATGTGCTCTTCAATGGAGACAGACTGTTCACAGTATCTACTTCACTATTCTGATCTTTAAGAAACGTCTGTAATACATACTGTGGTACCAGACAGGGACATAACCGAAGTTAAAAAATCTAGTAGCGCCCTTCAAAGAGACAGGAATTCTTTTTTTTTTTTTGTTTCAATGGTCTGATACTAAAGCACCCATATCTTCTCAGTTCCCTCTGGGTGCCAGTGTTTGGCTGGCATGGGATGATGCCATTCCTCACATGCACAGGAGTGCAGTCATCCCAGCAACCAGGCACTCTGCCAGAATATAAACTGAGCCGTACATTCTACCAAAGATTTGAGCAGGCAGGTGTTTGTTTTATTGCAGAATAAACATTGCATGTCTCTTCTGCACCTTCCTTTTTTTTTGCTTACCAATGCCTCTGGTGCAGGGTACCTCTACCTGCTTTTATCAACGATCTCCATTTGGGGCTATACGAGCACACCTTCTCCACTTGGCGACAGCACATTGTAGCTTTACTGCTGCAGTGCGGGCCGGCTGCGCAGAAGTGTGTGTGTGTGTGTGTGTGTGTGTGTGTGTGTGTGCCTGATTCTGCTTTTCTGGCTAGTGGGCACGCCGGCTGTGCTGTGATTTATCACAGCACAAGCCAAACAGCGGGTGCCGGCTAATGGATGACCGTTGGCGCCTGCTGTGCTCTGTCCTGTTTGTTTAAAAACCAGCACATCCCTTGGTGAAAGCACCTCACAATACACACACAAACACTGGTTAGGCACACGTTTAACCCTTTGATCGCCGAAGATGTTTAACCTCTTCCCAGCCAGTGTTATTAGTACAGTGACAGTGCATATTTTTAGCACTGATCACTGTGTTGGTGTCAAGTGTCTGATTTCCCTCCATACTATTGCAGTACCGCTATAAGTCGCTGATCGCCGCCATTACTAGCATTAAAAAATGTAAATAAACCTTTAAATATATATGCCATAATTTGTAGACCTTATTACATTTGTGTAAACTAATCAATATATGCTTATTGGGATTTTTTTTTTTTTTTACCCAAAATATGTAGCAGAATGCACATTGGCCTAAATTTATGAAGACATTTGATTTTTTTTTTCATTATTATTATTATTATTATTAGATATGTTTTATAGCAGAAAGTAAAAAAAAAATAAAAGCACAGTGGTGATCAAATACCACCAAAAGAAAGCTCCATTTGTGGGGAAAAAAATAATTTATATACATTGTTGCATGACCGCACAATTGTGAGTTAAAGTAACGCAGTGCCATATAGCAAAAAAATAGTTTGGTCATGAAGGGGAGAGGGGAGGTAAATCTTCTAGAGGTCAAGTGGTTAAATTAGGTGAGCTGCTGATCCCAGGAGGGATTATGTAGTAGTACGTGAAGCTGCTCCAGCACTTCGATCCATGTGCACATTTGTCCAGGTAGCAGAAGCCAGCGACACTCCTGATAAAGGTGACTTTCAGTGTTTGGCTATCAGGATGCCAGTGCTGCAAGTCCCTTCACGCACTAGAAAATCTGGGTTAACTAGGGATGTGATAGACCCCTCCCCACCCCTGGGTGGGACCGTGAGCTGAATCATTGGCACCAGTGATAATAGATCAGTTTGCTTTAGATTATACCGATCCTTTAACCTTTATAAGGCAAGGTCGTGCATTCAAATGCCCTTTGAATCCCTTACTGGTTGACCTCTGTGTTGGGAGCTATCCTTTTACCTACGTTTGCTGACCTCCAGTGAGGGACTTGCACAGAGACTGGAGCACAATATACAGAACTATGCTGGTTGAGGCTCCAAATGACTTTGTTTCCAGGTCACTGCAATGCCTACACATTCCCATTTCCACAGAGTGCAGTTGCTAACTTGATGCTACATCATCAGATATACTCTTAAAAAGCAAGCAATGTGAGTACCTAGTATTAGCCCCTTGCAGGTTTTGTGTGCGGAAGAAGCAGTGCAAAGAGTTGATCAGTTTAGGTGCTGGCAAGGAGCATGCTGTTAAGAGGAGAAAGCAGAGTGACAGAGAGGCGAGCTCATCACTGTACTGTCTGGGCTAAAAGGAGACGCAATGAATGATGCTGGCTGTCATTCAAATAAGACCGAGGACATCTTGTGGCAGAAAAATAATACTGCTTGGAGACAATTCCATTAAAATCATTATGAAGGAATACTAAAGAGAAAAGTACAGTAGATATTTTGTTCAACATATAATGCAATACAGAAGAAGTATCAGTGTAATAGAGGAAATATTAATGTATTTCCACTTTTATATCCTTAATGGCACTAGAGGGTGACCTATTAACAGTTTACAAGGAAGCTCATCAGTTTTGCTTCCTATCTTTTTTTACTTACAGAACACCTTTCCATAGAAATATTGGGCTGCGTTTGGAAAGTCTGACTGTGTCTGTCTGCCTTCAAGTCTTAGCAAATCCTGGATGTGTCTATTTCAGAAGAATTGAACGCTTGTTAGTACAGAGCAGTAAAACAAAAGTAATCATTCATAGCACTCACTGGCTCTGGTTCGGCAGCTTTCTTTAAAACAGGTCTACCCCCCCAGTGGGTACCCCACTGGATAGCTCTGAATAAATCAGTTGAAAGAAAATCATAAGAAAAACAAAATGGCAAACCACAAATATTCAAACCTATCTCACCTACAGAGATTTTTGCTGTTTTTGTGCAACAAGAACATGGAATCAAGTTCCAGATACTGGCAGTGTTACTTGCATGCTATCTGACACATTAAAACAATTTCTCGACTTTAATTTCAGTTTTAATAATTCAGAGAATTCTGTTAATTTTTTTTTTTTTTTTTTTTTATCATCATTGAAAGATTTGTTCCTATACATCCAAGGAGTATGGATATTCCTCTTTGCTAACCTCAGGGGGTATAACATCTACCTTCAAGGAGAAGTTGGCGCTGATAGATTTTGGCATGGGGCTTCAGTGTAATTACGTTAAAAGATATTTTTGCACATGCCCTGACTGCTAGCCTTAAGGGATATGTAAACCTCAACAATAAGCTTCTGCATTTTGCTCCCATTTAGTCTGTTGAATATATAATTGAAAGTGTTCTGTCCAATAAAATACCTATTGATCCTGCCAGAAAGCTAACGAGCTGTTAAATTCCTGTGCCCTTAACCACTTGACCACTGGGCACTTAAACCCCCTTCCTAACCAGACCAATTTTCAGCTTTCAGTGCTCTCACATTTTGAATGACAATTACTCATACTACACTGTACCCATATGAAATTGTTTCCTTTTTTTTCACACAAATAGAGCTTTCTTTTGGTGGTATTTAATCACCATTGGGGTGTTTATTTTTTGAGCAATAAATGGAAAAATACCGAAAATTTTGTAAAAAAAAATGCAATTTTCTTTTTCTGTTATAACATTTTGCAAATTAGTAATTTTTCTTCATAAATTGTGGCCAAAATTTATACTGATATATATCTTTGGTAAAAATAACCCAAATTAGTGTATATTTGGTCTTTGTGAAAGCTAGAGTCTACAATCTATGGTGCCAATCACTGAAAATTGATCACACCTGATACACTGATGGCCTATCTCATTTCTTGAGGCCCTAACAAGACAGAACAAATACCCCCTGAATTGCCCCTTTTTGGAAAGTAGACAGTCCAACGTATTTAGTAAGAGGCATGGCAAATTTTTTGAAGTTGTTGTTTTTTCCCACAATTCTTTGCAAAATGAAGATAATTTTTTTTTTTTCATAAAATTGTCATATTAACAGATTATTTCTCACACCCAGCATATGCATACCACAAATTGCACCCCAAAACACATTTTGCTACTACTCCTGAGTATGGCGATACCACATTTGTGAGACTTTTACACAGCCTGGCCACATACAGAGGCCTAACATGCAGGGAGCACCATCAGGCGTTCTAAGGACATAAATTACACATATCATTTCCTGACTCCCTCTTGCACTTTTGAAGGTCCTGGAGCACCAGGACAATGGAAACGCCCAAAAAATGACCCCATTTTGGAAAGTAAACACCCCAACGTATATTCTATGAGGCATAATGAGTATCTTGAATGGTTCATTTTTTTCCACAAGTTTTTGGAAAATGTGGAAAGAAAATGAAAATGCATTTTTTTTTTTTTTTTTTTTTTTTTTTTTTTTTTTATACAAGGTTGTCCATTTATGCAATATTTCTAACACACAGCATGTACCCAGCAAAAATTTCACCCTAAAATATATTCTGCTACTTGTCCCGAGTATGGTGATACCACATGTGTGTGACACTTTTACACAGCCTGGCCACATACAGAGGCCCAACATGCAGGGTGCACCAACAGGCGTTCTAGGGGCATAAATTTCAAATCTAATTTGACTACCTACTACATTGTGAGGCGCTGTGGTGGCACTGATGGGCTCTGTAGTGGCACGGATGGGTACTGTAGTGGCATGGATGTGTCGTGGATAAGAACTGATGTGGTATGGATGAGCATGAATGAGGCATAAATGAGCACAAATGGGGGTGAATAAGCCGTAGATGGGGATGACTGAGCACGGATTCATTGGTGAGCACGGATGGAAGGCGGAGCATAGATGCATGGGTGAACACAGATGAGGCTGGATGGGTGAGCACGGCTGGATTGGTGAGCATGGATGAGGCTGCATGGGTGAGCATGGATGGATGGATGGGTGAGCACGGATGAGGCTGCATGGGTGAACACGATTGGATTGGTGAGCATGGCTGGATGGGTGAGCACGGATGCATGGGTGATGGATGAGTGAGCACGGATGCATGGGTGACAGATGAGTGAGCACGGATGGGTGAGCATGGGTGATGGATGGGTGGGCACAGACGGATGAGTGAGCACGGATGGGTGAGCACAGATGCATGGGTGACGGGTGAGCACGGATGCATGGGTGATGGATGGTTGAGCACAGATGCATGGGTGAGCACGGATGGGTGGACACGAATGGGTGAGCAAGGATGGGTGGGGCACGGATGGGTGGGGCACGGATGAGGCTGGATGTCCCTGCCTGGCACATAGCGGTGCTGTGGGCGCTTTAGATCCTGCCCACAGCACCACTGCATCTCCTTCCCCTCCCCCCTCTCCCCTCTACTGTCACACTGCACCGATCGGTGCGGAGAGGGGAGAGACAAGCCGTTTTACATGTGATGCTCCGTCATTTGATGGAACGATCACGTGGTAAACGGCCACTGCAAGCGGCCATTTACTGTGATCCATGATGCGCCGGGTGTCTCGGCTGTTAGGCAGAGGATGGCTCTTGAATCGGAAATAGCAAGGGGAGAGAAGGATCTGCTATTTTGACAGAACATCGCTCGCCAGGATGTGGTTTCTGGTCGCCATGGCGACCTGGCTCCTGGGGTTTGTCGAGCCCTGCCATACGTGGTAGTTGTGCACTGGGAACAGGAGGAGCTTGGAGACTGTCTGGGAAGAAAGCACTGATGGTAACGGTCATGTCGTGACAAATGATGCAGGATAATAGATGGGATGAAGGAGCTCTGAACTCCTATCAGACAATGTTAGGAGATCTCAGCCGGATATAGGAGGGCTGTATAAGAACAGTAAAGAGAAGAGATAAATGATTGGAGCTGCCATCATAGAAGTGCTATGACTGGATGTGGTCTGTCAGCGGAAGCCAGAGAGGTGACATCTGTGACAGAGCTGTGATGGGAAGGGGGGGGGGGGGCGGGGGGCGCAGGAGGGGCAGCTGCATAGGGCACTTTGAATTTTATGTGGGTGGGGAAAGGTGACACATGTCTACCCTGCCCTTCTATATACTGATTTTTATCATGTTCACTACAGAGGAGTCCACTGCTGCTTTCTTCCTGTCAGGTGGAGCTCACATTGGGCTCATTACTGCCATCTCTGGCTGCTTGCTGCGCTCTTCCCGTGCATGCGGCCTGTTTTCTTTACTGCGTTCTGCTAAAGTTCAGCTCTGTGTCTCAGCCATGATTTTGGACAGCAAAGAATGGGGCCCCTGCCAGTGCTTTTTTTTTTTTTTTTTTTTGCCAAAGCCCATGAACTCAACTCAATAAAAGCCTTATGTGTCCATGCACACATAGGCTTTTACCAGAGTTTAGGTGCAGCAGAGTTTAGAGGCAGTAAAACACTCCTCCCCTGAACGTAGAAGGATCACGTTCAGAAGAGGGAGCATTTGGGCATAAAAAAGCTAAATGTGCTCAAACGACTAAGCTCATTTAGCGCTTCAACATTTATTAATTTCAATGGCCAAAATAAATTAAAATGATGGCCAAGTAAAATAACCCCCCCCCAACCACTGCTAGCTAAATTTGCCTAAACTGGTTTGAAAAAATGCAGAAAGAACAAAGGTTTACCTCCTATGCAGAGGCATAAGAGCTTTTGGAATAAGAGCAGTTCAAACGCATCAGAATAGGACATGCTACATTTGCAAAAATGTGTATAATACACAACAAAGGCATAAATGAAACCCAAGTTAAAGCAGAGTTCCATGCATAAGTGGAACTTCTGCTTTAAGGACTCTTCACCCCCTTCTATGCCACATTTGGCATGTCATTTTTTTTGGGGGGGGGGGGGGAGAAG
>BLSH010098192.1:264920-280623 GCA_018402905.1 Glandirana rugosa | reverse complement strand
GTGTGATCAGATCTGATCAATTTTCAATGATTGGCACCATAGCTTGTAGACTCTATAACTTTCACAAGGACCAAATAATATACACTTATTTGGGTTATTTTTACCAAAGATAGGTAGCAGTATAAATTTTGGCCAAAATTTACAAAGAAAAATTACTAATTTGCAAAATTTTATGACCGAAACAAAGAAAAAGGCATTTTTTCAAAAAAATTTCAATCTTTTTTTATTTATAGCTCAAAAAATAAACCCCCTCCTAGTGATTAAATACCACCAAAAGAAAGCTCTATTTGTGTGAAAAAAAGGACGCAAATTTCATATGGGTACCGTGTTGCATGACTGAGTAATTGTCATTCAAAGTGTGATAGCGCTGAAAGCTGAAAAATGGCCTGGACAGGAAGGGGGTTTTCGTGCCAGGTACTGTTGTGGTTAAAGTGGCGCTTGGTTAGGTGGACCACAAAGGCACTGACAAATTAGCGGGAGCGCGGTATAAATTTACACATTCAATTATATAAAGTTAATTTTAACTGGTACACGAGCAGCTCCTTTTTTTGGTTATTTTCCTTTGCGCTGGTTTATTTGTACACTATCTGTTGTCGTCGTGATTTAAAAAGAGTAAACACAGTTGACTGACAATAAATGGCTTCAGCCAAACACTAACCATCAGTGAAAGAAAAGTTTGTTATTTATATTCTCTGAAAAATGGCCAAGAAATCATAAATTCTGCCAGGGTATGTAAACTTATTAGCACAAGTGTTTGTGTACGTTTGTGTACGTGTGTGTGTATGTATGTATGTATATATATATATATATATATATATATATATATATATAAAATTTTTTTTTTTTATTTACTATAATATAATCTCCATCAGCAGCTAATTTTTTTTTTTTAGTCCTGCCAAGTCCCATAAATACCTGTTTCTCTTGCCAGTAAAGTTCACCATCTGCTTCTTCATGTGGTGGTGTGACAACAATGCTGCACTGCTCCTGAATTCAGAGTGGAGTTGCCACTCTCCTTTAGGTTGGGCTTGTTGCAGGGGAAGCGGTATCATTGCCATTGCTGATTCACAAGCCTAACGCTGGCCAATCCGCATCTGTCCACACCTAGTCCTGCCCACTGCTTTCTGGATTGAAAGTTCGGCTTCTGTTGCTGAAACTCCCACTGTGAGCTGCAGTGTCTAGGAGGGAGAGCATGTGGGTCACAAATGGAGGAGGATTTGGCTCAGTCAGGGACGGCAAAGGAAGTTGTGGTGTGTGTGTGTGTGTGTTTTTTTATTTTATTTTTTTTAAGAGGTTTGTGTAGCACATGAAAACTGGATTTGGAACTTTGTTTAGGCTGTCAAATAGGAGCTTTAATTGTGCTTTATGTTAGAAAGTGTTCTTACCACTAATGATCATGAATTAACAGCTAGTTAGCTTGAAGTTGCCTTCATCTGAAGTTTTCATCCCTTGCTGTCCTGAGAAGCAGCACAAAAATAACTTGCAGCACTTGATGGCATACATCGAGAGGATCTAAATTTAACCTGAACTACCAGTGAAAGATTTTGATTCTTACCAGACACATTGACCACCTATCCTGTATTGCAGCAGAACCGAACTGTAACATAAGAGCGTCAGCCAATTTTTCATAGAAAAGATTACATTTCGTGCACTCCACTTTTGGTGCATGCTTAGGAGATATTCATTTTACCTACAGGTAAGCCTGATTATAGGCTTACTTGTAGGTAAAATGACCAAGCGGGGTTTACTACCGCTTTGAGTGTTCATGCTCCACTGGATTACTCTCTATTCTTGTTACATGGGACAACTGTCTTAGGAATCTACTTTAAAACCCCCATAGGGTGAAAACTTTTAAAATGCAATAATTGGTTGCGATCAGTAGATTTTATGTATAGATCGCTTACAATATCGCCACCATAGTTCTGGAGTAAAGTGTCACGGAATGAGATTTCAATGGTATTTTTTTTTTTTTTAATGTGTAATATGTATGTTTATGCATTTATACACAGGTGGAAAAGGGTAAGCGATATTTCTAATCTGCTAGTAAACACTCTTATTTCAGGCTCCTCACGCCTTTATTGTCACCATTAGATAGCAAAATATTGTAGGATATAGTGTTGTTTAATTACAATGTATTTGAAAATCGAACTCCAGGAATCTTCTGTATTACATACTGTTCATACTTTAGTCTGGCTTGGCTCATTGTAAGTATTCAAATCTCATTCATGATAGGCTGCTGGAAAAGCTGAAAATCAGGGAGATTGCTTGCTTGCCCCTGCTGCCACCAACAGAATGCTTTTTATTTATTTTTATTTTTTTTAATGAACAAGGCGTTTTCTGATTGGATGGAGTGGAGATTGTGACAGCACTGCCCATGCTCTCCATCTTGTCTAATCAGACAATGCCTTGTATTCATTGAAAAAATACAGGGCCTTCTTTGAATGGCAGAGGACGATCCCCTATGATCCATGTGCAGAGAGGCAAGATTGCAACTCTCACTGTAGTAGAGCCATCTACTGCAGTGATTTCCAGCTTCTCCAGTCACTCTTTTGGTATGAGATATGCATACTTACATTGTGCCAAGCTAAACTAATGTAAATATATTATACAGAATATTCCCATAGTTCAGCTTTAATACTAAAAATATAGATAACTTAGTTTTTTTTTTTTTTTTAATTAAAACTTCTATGTCTAATGTAGATGTTCACTTTAGTAAAAACCATGTTTTTTTTCTGTTTTCTTTTAAAGTGCCAGATCCAGTCAAGATCAGTTCCAACCAGCCCCAAACTGCCACGCCCAGTACTTCCACCAGCACTGTCCCAAATAGCAATGGCAAGCGTGCATCTGCCAATGGCCAGCAAACAGCGGCCTCCCGTTATCTGCCACGCGAGGTGCCTCCACGTTTCCGCCAGCAAGAACAGAAGCAACTTCTGAAGAGAGGACAGCCACTGCCTTCTGGGACATTGACCAGTGCTAATACAGGACAGGATACTGGGCAAACTGGGGCAAGCCCACCTCCACAGCAAGGGGCTGGTGGAACTCACCACCCCACAAAGACACACTCTGGTAAGAACAAAACTTTGTTAAATGTTATTTTGAATGTGTAACTTAATGGGATGATTGTGTGTGTGTGTGTGTGTGTGTGTGTGTGTGTGTGTGTGTGTGTGTGTGTGTGTGTGTGAGATATATATATTATACTGTAAGGGGGTTAGCTTGGCAGCGGGTGTGTGGCCCTCTGGAAGGGTTCACTACACAAAATGGGCACAGCGAAACCGCAGTTGTAGATGAAAACACAAGTGTGGTTTATTTATACTATGTACAATTGTAGAAAAACAGCAAAACAAAAACAAACCTCAAAATAAATCCTTGCCAACTTGGCCACTTACTAAACTTTGTAGGTTTCCCTGTCTGCCAACTAGGTGCAGCCTTGTGCTACACCTAGCACCTATCTCCCTGCTGTTATAATCAACCACACGGGCTTCTTACCTCAGAAGATCTGTGTACTGGTTCCAGGGTGGAGCACTCGCCTATGCCTGTTGGGAGTTTATGTAAAGGCTTTAATGAGCCAGCTCAATTCAGCTGGGCTCATTACCTCTACCCCTGCAAGACTCAGTACTTCCCCTAAGTGCAGTGGTTCTCAACTCCGGTCCTCGGGACCCACTAACAGGCCAGGTTTGCAGGATAACTGAAATACATCACAGGTGATATCATTTGCTGCTCAGTGATTGCAGTATTCTAGTCTGCATCTCCCCAAGGTAATACTTAAAATCTGGCCTGTTGGTGGGTCCTGAGGACCGGAGTTGAGAATCACTGCCTTAGTGGTAGAAATCAGCATAGAGTCTAAACCTGGGACAAATATGCCTGCCATCCCGGATGCAACCAGGTGATTTTACCTGCCTGCTGTCACTAATATGTGTGTATATATGTGTATACATACACACACACACACACACACACACACACACACACATCTCGTTAAAGCTGTTTTATATTTCCTTTCTGATTTAGTGCCACTTTTTTTTAATGGGGTCTGATTTCCAGACTTAATGACCAGCCCCCATAGACTTCTGGCCCCTAAGGCAGTGTCATTGGACATGCATTTGGTTGACAGTTGGCAAGGCTTTGTTGTGAAGTCAGGCTTGTAGTGAAGGCCTTTTTCAACTTGCTTAGACAAGCATTGATCTAGTGAAAGGCTTTAAAGAGACCCTGTTGTCACCCTATAAAATTGCATGCTTTAAAAGCACAAAAAATTCACACCTTTCAGGTACTCTTAGTGTTTTTCCTTTCTACAGGTTCTACAAGTCGCTTCATTAATTCTTTGCAATGTTCTTTTGAACTCGCTAGAACATTTTACTACTCCAAGTGGATTGGTTCTCTACCACAGCTCCTTCTTCTTTGCAGTCCTAATTACTATTAATGCTGAACTAGCTCCTCTGCCACTCCCCTTACCTTCCTACATAATCTTTTATGTAGCTACTGGTGAAGAAGGAGCACCATGGCAGCATTGAGTACCAGCCTCAAACTTTTCTATTTCTACACAAGGAAGGCGTTAACAGGTCAATGCATAACATATGTTAAATGCACAAATAATCTTTTATCCCCAAGCAAGACATGACTGTTTGTTGGAGAAACCCCTGTTGGCAAGCAAAGAGGTAAGACGTTTCTTATAGATGGTTACCAGGTTTGCACAAATCTCAGGAGGTATAATGGACCACTCCTCTTCTTTACAGATCTGCTCTAAATCCTTAAGGTTTCTTGGTGGTCTTTTAGCAACTCAGAGTTTCAGCACCCTCCATATATTTCTATAGGATTAAGGTTTGGATACTTGCTAGGCCACGTCATGACCTTAATGTGCTGCTTCTTGAGCCACTCCTTTGTTGTCTTGGCAGTATGTTTTGGGTCATTATGATGCTGGAATACCCATCCATGACCCATCTTCAGTGTTCTGGCTGAGGTAAGAAGGTTCTCATGCAAGATTTTACAATACTTGGCCCCTCAATACAGCAAAATTGGCCTATACCTTTAGCAGAGAAACTGCCCCAAAGCATAATGTTTCCACCTCTGTACTTGACTCTAGGGATGGTGGTGTTAGGGTCATAGTCAGCATTTTTCTTCCTCCAAACACGGCAAGTCAAGTTAATGCCAAAGGGCTCAATTTTGTCTCCTGTGACTCCAGCACTTTCTCCCAATCCTTCTCTGAATCATTCAGATGTTTATTGGCATGACTGTACCTGTGCCTTCCTGAGGAGGGGGGGCTCGCTGTGTTTGGAGGAAGAAAAATGCTGACTATGACCCTAAGCACATCATCCCTGCAGTCAAGCAAAGAGGTGGAAACCTTATGCTTTGGGGCTGTTTCTCTGCTAAAGGTATTGTATTGTAAAATCTTGGATGAGAACCTTCTTCCCTCAGGCAGAACACTGAAGATGGGATATAAATGGGTCTTCCAGCATGACCGTGACCCAAAATATACCGCCAAGGCAACAAAGGAGTGACTCAAGAGGAAGCACATAAGGGTAATGAATTGGCCTAGACAGTCTCCAGACCTTAATGCTATAGAAAATTTATGGAGGGAGCTGAAACTTTGAGTTGCCAAGCGACAGCCAAGAAACCTTAAAGCAGATCTCTGGGATCAGAAAAAAAATCCCCCATTGATACACCCCCCACACAAAACACTAAACAGTTATTACATTTGTGAAATTCCTTGCCATTGAATAGAAAAGTCGAATTGAATTTTCAGGAAGTCAACTCTGTAATTCAAAAAAATGCTGCATGTATTCTGCCAAGGAGGAGCTGTTAGAACAGTGATTGCATCATATCCCCTCTCCTCTTTACACTATCATCAAACTAGATTTCCCTTCATGCTTTGCAAATTGCAATGAATGTGGGAGGGTACCCTAAGCCTGTACATGTAAATGTGAACAAGCCTACTTCAAGATAAATTATGCCCACTCCTTCTGCAGCCATCCTTACTGCTCAGTAACACACAGTAGAATAGGTAGGTTACAACCTTATAAATGCAAAGCATGTTTGTGCTCCCCCTCCAGCCACTACAGGAGATAAACATATTGCCCTTACATGCTTTATGTAATCATTACTGAACTGTAGACACATCCCATAATTATATTTTTTTACGTTGTACTCTGCTGTAATTCAGCATTTGAAATATTCCTCCTCATGCAGCTTTGAGATCTTTCTAACAGCAATCAGTGCTGGTATGGTGTATATGAGCATATTCCTAGCCACACCACAGAAAGAGAGCCGGGCCATACTGTTTTACATCAGCATGTGACACAAGTAAATGTCCGCATGAGAAAAAAAAAAAAAAAACACAAAAGTGCAGCGCTAACTTGCTAATCCTTAACACAATAATGGTGGAACCCTCTAATGTATGGAAATCTCAAACTTCAATATTACCACAATACTGGTCTCTGTGATATGTTACATCACATATAATACACATCACACAGAAATAAGACACAAAAAATGACTGCAAATTTTGCAGGGATGATGGAAACACCTCCTACAGATATTTAGCAGTGGACGATGCCCACTGCTGATCAGTGCAGCCTCATCAGTGCTCCATCAGTACTTCTGTATCAGTGCAGCTTTTCAGTGCCCAATAGTGCAGTTCATCAGTGCTGCCTCAGTGCTGTCTCACCATTGCCCACCATCAGTGCGGTCTTATCAGTGCGCTCTCATCCGTGCCCATCAGTGTGGTCTCATCAGTGCCCACCAGTGCAGCTTATCAGTGCCCATAAGTTCCGCATCAGTGCTGTCTCATTAGTGACACCTTGGTGCCTATCAGTGCAGTTTATCAGTGCCACCTCAGTGCCCATCAGTGTAGTTTATCAGTGCCCATAAGTGCCATCTCTCCGGTGCCAACAAGTAAAGCTCATCAGTGCGGTCTCAATGCCCACCAGTGCTCGTCAGTGTAATTTATCAGTGCCCATAAGTGCCATCTCATCAGTGCCCACCAGGGTGGATTTGATTTAAATCAAGTCTATTTAAATCACTAGTAAAAAGGCTTGATTTAAATTAACTCGGTTTAAATCACAATTTTTAAAGAGCAACTGTCATCTCTGACCCGCAACGGCTCCTTCTCTGACCCACTGTTGACTCACCGACAGTCCCATTCACTTTAATGGGACGGCTGGTGATGTGGCAGTGACACAACAAGGCGAAGGACGTGGCGGCAGCAGGTGAGTGGATGCCCGCTAACAGGCGCTGCCATGATGGATCTGAAATGACAGGTGCTCTTTAAATGTAAGGACTTATTCTTTCTGGTAGTTAGAATCTTTAATATTTGCAAACAAAATGAAGGTTCCCTATTTAGAATAATAAGTTGTCAGATTAGTAAAACAGCGATATCAGAACCGATTCAAATATACAGTTTGTAGTGTACATAGATTTGCAAAACAATGGGATAAAGGAATATTCCTGAACTTTGTTTTATCTCAGTTACTGTGAAATTGTGTGAATGCAACATTGCAGTGCATGTTATCTCAGCTTGCAGAGCTTGGATTCATTGAATGAGTTGACCAAAAATGTAAATATTGCAGAATATACAGCCTCATGCTACATAACTAAGCTCAATTTCATGCTGAATAAACTAAATTATTAATGTATCCTAAATAGAAAACTATCTTTGGATAGATTTTTACTTCAAAAGCATTTTATTAAAATAAAATTGATAAAAATCAAAAAAATCGATTTAAAAAAAATAGCTTTTTATCTTCCCTGGTGCCCACCAGTGCAGCTGATCAGTGCAGCTTATGAGTGCCCATCAGTACAGCCTCATTGCTGTCTTAGTGCAATTTTTCAGTGCTGTCTTATCCGTGCCCATCCATGCAGTTTATCAGTGACCATAAGTGCTGACTCGGTGCCCTCCAGTGCAGCTTATCACTGCAGAGCGGAGATCTCGGGCTGATGGGTGTTGAACCAGCATTGTGATAGCGCACTGTTCCAATTCCAGTACTGGAGGCGGGTCGTTACGGCGATGGGCATCTCACATACAACACCTGTCAGCCCGAGATCTCCACCGTGTCATGCGGATGATCTCTGCTAACTATCCCCACTCTGAACTGGAGAGAGATGACAGGCGAGTGGTGGTGGTGCTGGCAGGGAGGAGGAGGAGGAGGGAGTAGGACACCACCTCCATCATGCGCAGCACAGATCGGGGGCTATGAGTCCCCTCTGCCCACTACAGCAAGCAGGGCGGAAATAGAAATCCATTCTCAGCTTGGGAGAGCTACTCGTGGGAAGTGACAAGACTGCTGGCTGGGGGTACAGGAGGAATAGCCAGCGGTCTTACAAAACAGGATATCACTGGGCAGTAATGGTTTTTCAGCAAAATCAGCAGGCTATTGCAGAGGAACTACAGAGCTCAGAAGAAGATGGATGGCATAGTTTGTGAAGGTAGGAGATCAGCAACAAGGACATGGAAAAAAGTTTTTCCCGGAGTTCTGATTTAAGGATTTAGAGAAGAGTGGACCAAAATCCCTCCTGAGATGTGTGCAAATCTGGTAACCAACTACAAGAAACGTCTGTGCTTGCCAACAAGGGTTTCTCCACCAAGTACAAAGTCATGGTTTGCTTGCGAATCAAATACTTATTTTACTCACTGCAACTGCAACTTAATTTATTACATTTGTATAATGTTTTTTTTTCTGGATTTTTGGTTGATATTCTGTCTCTATCATTTAAAATACACCTATGATAAAAAATACTGTTCACTTCTTTGCAAGTAGGCAAACTTACAAAATCTGCAGGGCATCAAATGATTATTTTGCCCACTGTATTTGGTAGTTTATATTTACTAAAATAATTGCATTTCCACATTCTCCATACTGTGGGAGAACAGATATAGTGAATGCAGGGTCCTGGGTTTAGTAACACTTTAACTACGTGTTGTATTTTGTTAAATGAGTTTGTATTGCATTAAAGCTAGTTCTATTTTCTGTAGGCTCCCATGCTCTGTCTCGGATTAGAATTGTGTGCTTGTATTAGAAATGTAAAGATGTTATTTTTCGTGTTCTTTTTGTATTTTAAATAGATGTTCAAAATGCTGCTGTTTTTTGCGGTTTTGTTAGTATTTAATTTCATCTGCTGACATGGTCACGAATTAATGCATGGTGGTTAATATGGTAGGAAGACGTGGGGGAGGACTGTGCAGCTTGTATAGTCTTACTAACTGCTGATGTTGGTGAAATTGAAATCTGTAACTAGGGAAGGTTGCAGGCTTTGCCAAAATGCAGTGTGATCGTTTGTCAGAGAGCTTACAGCCTCCTGTTTGAGTCTTTTGTTTGCTTTAAAATTTTCATTGAACAGAGGTTTTCTGCCACTAATACTATTAATTCTTGCTTGGTATGTTACCAGTTATTAATATAACCCATAACCCAATACTGTTATCCTAGTTAATTCTGTGAAACTTGATATGTTAAGGATTATGAGGGATTATAATCTGATCTGCTTCCCGAATCTGTTTACATACATTCCAGTCTATAATTTAAGTAAACCTAAGGTAGGCAATACATTATACAATTTTCTTTCCTTCAGCCACAGATTGAAGGAAAGTAAATTGCTCAATTCCCCCATCAACAGGCAGTGTTGATGGGGGAATCGCTCCCTTTTCGCTATTGTGCTCCGATAGTGGGAGGGGTCTCAGCCATCCAAATACAATGGTCACTGCTGGCATCTATAGCTGCAGGCAGTGATCAAACGGAAAAAAAACCCACCAGGCTGGGTGTGCTGAAGTCGATCGATCATATTCAGTACAACCAGTCTGCCCATTTATGGATCAAAATTTGGCCGGTTAATGCTGAACCAGCCAAATTTCTATCTGTCTATGGCTGGTTTAAAGCCCAACTCCAGGCATTTTTTTTTCCTCCGCAACTCATCTTTTCTAGGGGCGAGAACAAAGTTCATACTGATCCGCCAAAAAAACACACTCACACGTTCCAGAGGTGGACTGTTCCTGTCTATGGACGTCAGGAACAGTCCATTGTCTAGACTGCTGGAGCGTGGTGGTGCTGGGCTGGTGCAGGGAAGATTGGTGGCTCAGGTAAGTATACCCGTGCTGTACACTCCTCTAGAACACGGGCACAGCTACACTGCATGGGGAGAAAAAATGCCCAGCCGAAAGCTCTGTACTAACGATCGGACTATATCGTACGACTGTTTTGTGATTTTTATCATCCGATAATCTGAATGTGTGTACAAGGCATAAGTCTGGGAGAGTGAGAGGCAACACAGCTTTAACCCCTTCCCGCCCTCCTCAGTGTCCCTTTAAAGCGGTAATAAACCTCATAAAAAAAAAAAAAAATGACACTGGGCAGTTTAAGTCTTAATGTGCTAGCGTGCATTGCATACTATGGGGAACACGGGTGTATTGTATTTATACTGATGTCATGTGACACTTGGTGGACCTCATGTAATCATCCTATTATTTATCTTCCTATTTAAGGAGTTCATAGCAAAGGGGTCTTGTGTACAAGATTTTTACCCTAACTGTTTTGTGTCACAATTTAAATATTTTGCATCTTCAAAGTTGTAAGCATGTTGTGTACATTACATGGTACAGAGCCCTCAAAAATACATTTTAGGCTTCATGCACGCTGGACGATTCTGCCATCTCTCCTAAACGCCTTTCCTTCAGGCAGCAGTGTTTTCACAGAAAAAATGTTTGTGCATCAATCGCTTGGTCGTAAATTCATTTAATTGGCCAGAATAGAAATTAATTCTGCCCATTGAAATGAATTGACACTGAAGCGCTAAATGCATGTAGCATTAAGGTGAGTTTACACGGTTCAAGCATTTTTCTAACAAAATGCTACTGCTCCTGTATGCGCTGGCAGTGTGCTTTTTTTTCTCTTCCTGTAAATTACCCCTGCCTCTAAACCAGTGGTTCTCAACTCCGGTCCTCAGGCCCCCCCAACAGGCCAGGTTTTCAGGATTACCTTGGGGAGATGCAGACTAGAATACTGCAATCACTGAGCAGCAAATGAGATCACCTGGGATGGATTTCAGTTATCCTGCAAACCTGGCCTGTTGGGGGGTCCCGAGGACCGGAATTGAGAACCACTGCTCTAAACGCTTATGTGTGCATGGACACATAAGCTAACATGCAGCGGCGTTTAGAGGCAGGAAAAACTCCAGATGCCCCTAGGCGCAGCATTAAAAACGTCCAGTGTGCATGAGACCTTAAAGCAGAGCTCCACCCAAAAGGGGAAGCGCCGCTTATTTGACACCACCCCCACTGCCACATTTGGTACCTTTCAGGGGAGAGAGGGTACCTGGTTTTGACAGGTACCCGCTCCCAATTCTGGGTGACTTTGCTGCAGTGAAGTCATTCAGAATTTCGGCCTCCCACTTCCGCTTGGGCCCATTCACAAAGGGCAGCGCGCTTCGTGCATGCGTAGTAGGGAATCTGCTGTGAAGTCGCAAGGCTTCACTTACGGTTTGAATATAAAAGAAAACAGTTGTTGGCGCCTCACTAGAGAATGACTAGTATGTCCAAGAAAAGTATTCAAACAAAGGTTGTGCAGCCCACCTGACGTCAGACAAAATTTTGTCCGAGTCTTGACAGGATATAAGTTTATGAGGTGTGTGCGGCGCTCGCCCTACAATCATTAGTGCAACAAATATAAACTATAAATACATACACCCTTTTACAGTGGTGTTATCACAGTCATGTGGTTAGTATCATTCAAAGAACTAGTGAATATACAATAATGTCTCATTATAAATATTAGTATGTGATCACTGTAAATAAGTCACAAACAGCGGTCACAACTTTGCCATGTGTGTTGAAAGGGAAGTCTCTCCTAAAGTGATGGAGACGTTTGCTGTGTTAGTGAACTAAAAATAGTCCCAGAAAAATAACAGTGGACTTTAGTGAAAAAATGAATCAAATCTCTCCCAAACATAAATTAAACAAACGCTGAGTGATTCAAACAGATATTCAGGCAACAACCAGTATACCGGGGGTTAAACACTTTCCGCCTCTGATCCAAGGAGCAATGTTCTATCTCGATGTGTTGAAGCTGTGCAGTAAGTGGTCTTCCCTCAACAGGGGCAGCCCATGTAAAATACAATCAACAAAAGCATCATTGCGCAACACCATAAAAAGAAGAAAGTGATAGAAGTGCTATAGCGATTTCAGACTCGCGTGTCCAAGTGCCGAAAAAGCAGGCACTAACTGTAAGGCCCCTTTCACACTGGGGCGTTATTACAGCGGTAAAGCGCTAAAATTACCGCTGCAATAACGCTCTAAAAATTATTTTCATGCATCTCTATGGATGCTTTCAGACTGAGGCGTTGCGCTAACGCAGCGCTGAAGAAAATCATGCAAGCATGATTTTTCAGGAATGTGGGGAGCGGTGTATTCACCGCTCCTGCCATTAAATTGAATGGGCAGCGCTCCCGTAGCGGCTGTACACCGCTCCGGGAGCGCCGGCACTTTTAACCCCTGTTTAACCCCTTATGGGGGGGTTAAAAGTGCCGTGCTGCCGCCCGAATAGCGGCGCCATAGCGCTGCTATTACAGCGGTAGATCGCCGCTAAATTAGCGGCGGTTTACCGCTGAAGCTCGAGCGGTCCCAGTGTGAAAGGGGCCTAACAGCGTGTGTGTGATGGTTCCTTAACCCTCCTGCGTGTGTTCCACCGCTCAGAAACTGTAACGAAGGGACCGGAAATGACGTCAGACCTAGGTGTGGCTTCTATGCATTTCATGTTTCCTTTGAACATGTCATCAGGAAGTCTTGTTGCCTGGATATCTGTTTGAATCACTCAGCGTTTGTTTAACCACTTGCCGACCGCCGATCGGCATTTGAAGGCGGCAAAGTGGCTCTGTAAGGCAAAACGCCGTCATATGAAGGCGGCTGCCAGATCGCGCACAGTGAGCGGCGTGCACTCACTGTGTCCGGGGAGGGCCAGGGAGCGGGTGCGGCGGAGTTGATCTCCGCCGGCCACCCGCGATGCCCCCCCCCCCAGTGAAAGAACGGAGGTCCGTGTAAGTAAACACGGACCTCCGTTCTGTAAGAGGGGGAAGGGGTGTGATCACTTCCCTTCTCCTGTTAAGGCAGTCCCCCCACAGTTAAAACACGCCCAGGAAACACAGTTAACCCTTAGAGCGCCCTCTGCAGGTTAACCCCTTCACTGCCAATGGCATTTACACAGTAATCAGTGCATTTTATAGAACTGATCGCTGTATAAATGCCAATGGTCCCAAAAAAAGTGTCTAAATGTTCCGACATGTCCGCTGAAATATCGCAGTACCGCTAAAAATCGCAGATTGCCGCCATTACTAGTAAAAAATAAAAAAAATAAATAAAAACCCCAAAAATGAATTCTCATCGTAAACGCGACCACTTTTGCGCAAACCAATCAATAAACGCCGATTGCGTTTTTTTTTTTTTTTTTTTTTTTTTTTTCAAATATGAGGAAGAATATAAATCGGCCAAAACCGATGAAAAAAATTTTTTTTATTTATTTATTTTTTTGATTTGTATTTTAGCAAAAAGTAAGAAATTTGTTTTTTTTGCAAAATTGTCGCTCTTCTTTTGTTTATAGCGGCGATCAGAAATGACGCAGCCGTGATCAAATACCACCAAAAGAAAGCTCTATTTGTGGGAAAAAAAGGACGCAAATTTTGTTTGGGTACAACATCGCACGACCCCGCAATTGTCAGTTAAAGCGACGCAGCGCCGAATCGCAAAAATGGCTCCAGGCCTAAAGTGTGAAATCCTTCCGGTCCTTAAGTGGTTAATTTTATATTTGGGAGAGATTTGATTCATTTTTTCACTAAAGTCCACTGTTATTTTTCTGGGACTATTTTTAGTTCACTAACACAGCAAACGTCTCCATCACTCCTGGCAAAGTTGTGACCGCTGTTTGCGACTTTACAGTGATCACATACTAATATTTATAATGAGAGACCTTATGGTATATTCACTAGTTCTTTGAATGATACTGTCTAACCACATGACTGTGATAATAACACTGTAAAAGGGTGTATGTATTTATAATTCAATGACGGGTTTTCCTTACTCGAAAAAGCAGCAGCACCTGAAAGCAGATTGAAAAATCGGCTGGGTTGAAGGCACCGCTGGATTCGTGGAAGTAAGTGTCCTAATATTAAAAGTCAGCGGCTACAGTATTTGTAGTTGCTGACTTTTATTTTTTCTGACGGAACCCGGAGCCTCTTTAATTCCAGGTTGTAATGAAAAAAAAAAATCGAACAGGAAAGGGGTGAATATTTTCGCAAATGCATTGTATGTGCAGTCATCCTGCAGTGCCTGATTAAATATTTTGTTGCACTGCAACTAGAACAAAGGAAATTCGTCTACTCCCAAGAAAAAAAGAAACATACTTCAGACTAAACTCAGCATTCTACTGACTTTGGTTTGGCCAAGGGCCCTAGCAGTGTAGAAGACTGTAAGCCAGCAGCTTGCACATACATAGATTTGCTCTACAGTCTGTAGTGGAAAAACCGTAAACTATACATTACCACTTTTATTTAAAAACTGTAAATTAAAGTGGTTGTAAAGGCAGAAGGTTTTTTTTATCTTAATGCATTCTATGCATTAAGATTAAAAATAAAACCTGTGTGCAGCAGCCCCCCTAGTACTTATCCAACCTGTCTTTTTCCAGCGATGTTGCAGGAGGGTCTAAGCTGCCTGGGGCTCCCCTCCTCTTTGGCTGAGACAGCAATGTGGCACGATTGGCTCCCGCTGCTGTCAATCAAAATCATTCAGCTAATCAGGAGAGAGAGGGGGCAGGCCAGGTCATGGCTCCATGTCTGAATGAACACAGGGAGCTGTGACTCGGCTTGGGTGCCCCCATAGTAAGCTGCTTGCTGTGGGGGCACTCAGTGGACGGGAAGGACCTGAGAAGAGGAGAATCTGGGCTGCTCTGTGCAAAACCAACTGCACAGAGGAGAGAAGTATAACATACATGTTTGTTTGTTTGTTTTTGTTTTTTTTTTTTTTGGTTTGTTTTTCTTTTTTAAAACGAGACTTTACAATCACTTTAAGTATTTTATACCTACAGGACAGTGTTGAGTTGCAACAACATAGTGCAAACCTATTATAGGTAAAAGGTGTTTGTAATCCACCTAAGGGCTGGTTCACACTGGTGCGACCCCAGAGATCGCATATGATTCACACCGCACTGCAGTGTGAATCACATGCGATCTCTACGCGATGCAATCTCAGCCATACAGATAGTATGGCTGTAATCGCATTGCATTCAAAACAAACTTGCACAGGACCCATTTTTTCCACAATAGCAGAATCGGATCGCATGGGTGTTCACACCCATGCGATCCGAATCCTGTGTGAGTTTGCCATTCGCAGTACGATATGTGAACTGATTTTGGGGTGTCATTAGCTTTCTATTGACACTCCCCACAGTTTGCATATAGCAGTATGAAATGCCACCGGGAGACATGCAATGCGGGAACCCGCAGTGGATTCGTAGTGTTCCTGCATTGCAGCAGTGTGAACGGCCCTAAAGGAAGACGTTAAGAATCCAAAATTAGTTTTTCTTTAAGGATACTTTAACACTGGGGTGGGGAGGGACAGTAGCGGTAAATCGCTGCTAATTAGCGGCGCATTTGCTGCTATGCAGGCGGGAGCGGGGCGCTGTTAACCCCCAAGAAGGTGTTAGCAAGGGGTTAAAAGCGCCCCCCCCCCCCCCCCCCACAC
>BLSH010098192.1:240493-252024 GCA_018402905.1 Glandirana rugosa | reverse complement strand
AACCCCCCCCCCCCCCCCCAAATGACCCCATTTTGGAAAGTAGACACCCCAAGCTATCTGCTGAGAGCCGTGTTGAGTCCATGGAATATTTTGTATTTTGCCACAAGTTTGGGGGAAATTATGATTTTTTTTTTTTTCCCCCACAAAGTTGTCACTAAATGATATGTTGCTTGAACATGCCATGGGTATATGTGGGATTGCACCCCAAAACACATTCTGCTGCTTCTCCTGAATACGGGGATACCACATATGTGAGACTTTCTGGCAGTCTAGCTGTGTACGGGACCCCAAAATCCAATCACCGCCTTCAGGCTTTCTAAGTGCTTAAAAAGGTGATTTTACTCACTCCCTATCAGTTTCGGAGGTTATGGAATGCCCAGATAGCACAAACCCCCCCCCCCAAATGACCTAATTTTGGAAAGTAGGCACTCCAAGCTATTTGCTGAGAAGCATTTTGAGTATTTTGCAGATCTCACATTTTGTCACAGTTTTGAAATTTGAAAAAAGTAAAAAAAAAAAAAAAAATCTGTTTATTTTTTCATTTTGCAAAACAAATGAGAGCTGCAAAACACGCGCTATTGCCTCTTAGCAAATAGCTTGGGGTGTCTACTTTGCAAAATGGGGTCATTTGGGGGGGGGGGGGGGTTGTGCTATCTGGGCATTCCATGGCCTCCGAAACTGATAGGGAGTGAGGAGTAAAATCACCTTTTTACGCACTTAGAAAGCCTGGAGGCGGTGATTGGATTTTGGGGTCCCGTACGCTGCTAGACTGCCAGAAAGTCTCACATATGTGGTATCCCCGTATTCAGGAGAAGCAGCAGAATGTATTTTGGGGTGTAATTTCACATATACCCATGGCATGTTCAAGCAACAGATCATTTAGTGACAACTTTGTGGGAAAAAAAAATTGTCATTTACCCGAAACTTGTGGCAAAATATAAAATATTCCATGGACTCAACATGGCTCTCAGCAGATAGCTTGGGGTGTCTACTTTCCAAAATGGTGTCATTTGGGGGGGGCTTTGGACTGTCCTGGCATTTTCTGCCCAACATCACCCACTCTTCTAACCACTTGAACCAACAAGTCTTTTCTGACACTTTTTTTTGTTTACATGAAAAAATACTTTTTCTTTGCTAGAAAATTACTTTGAACCCCCAAACATATATTTTTTTAAAGCGGAGGCCCTACAGATTAAAATAGTGGGCGTTACATTTTTTTTTTCCACTAAGTATTTGCGCAGCGATTTTTCAAACACAATTTTTGGGGGAAAAAACACTTTTTTGAATTTTAATGCACAATAACACACTATTTTTCCCAAATTTTTTGTGAAATCTAAAAGTTGATCTCATGCCGAGTTCATAGACACCAAACATGACATGCTTTAAAAATGAAGCACACCCGCGGCGACAAACTATATACATTTTTAAAAGCCTTTGCAGGTTAGCACTTTAAATTTGCAGAGGAGGTTTACTGCTAGAATTACTGCCCTCGATCTGACGTCCGCGCTGATACCTCACATGCATGGTGAAATTGTTGTTTACATACAACACGAGACTGACGCTTGCGTGCGGGGGGGGGGGGGCAGGGGTGCTTTTTTTTTTTTTTTTTAATTCATTTTGCTTTTTATTTTTATCCCTTTTCATTTTCTTTTTTTTATCTTTATTATATTTATCACAGGGATTATAAATATCCCCTATGATAAAAATAGGTATTGTCGCATATTTTTTTTTTTTTTCAATTTGGGGTCTACTAAACTCTAGATCTTTCCCCAGCCCTTTAAAGCATCTGACCACACCAAAATCGGTGTGATAAGATGCTTCCCCAATTTCCCAATGGCGCTTTTTGTATCTGGCGAAACCGAAGTCACAAAATGCTTGTAGCCTCTGGTTTCTTAGGCCATGGAGATGATTGGAGCCATTCTAGTCTTCAATCAGCTCTATGGTCAGCTGGTGGAACCACCAGCTGCATTCTCACGTTCCCCGGTGGGACAGGAGAGCCTGAGAAGACCAGCAACATACTAGTATGTCGCTGGTCCTTGTTGGGCATATATTGTAATGTTCTTTTTTTTCATGAAAAAAAGAATCAATTGGTGGGTATGCCCACCATTAGAAAACCTCCCTTCATCCTCCCACTTCTAATGGTGGGCATAGCCACTTTTTAAAAAAAATATACCGGTGCGGATTGCCCCTATGCTCCAATTTCCACCCACTGCCCCTATGCTCCGGTATATTTGCTCTTCTTTTTTAACTGTGGTGGTGAAATCACCACCAACAGCGCTGGAGTCGCTGCTTTATGAATGGTGGGAGCAAACGCTTTTGCTGTCACCATTAATAAATCAGTGCTGCAGCTGAATGGCTTACCTGAAAAGGAATAAACAATTAATAAAACACAGTAACATAAAAAAAATGACATGCCTGCTAAAAATAAAAAATTATAAAACACATTAACAATATAACATTACAGGTAAGCATTAACATAAAAAATTACATACCTGCAAAGAAAACATGATAAAAACAGTAACAAACAGGTATACATACAAAATATTAACAATAGAGAGAGATTAGAGAGAAAACGAGAGAGAGGAAAAAAAAAAGAAACTTACAATTGTTTTTGAATTTTTTTTTTTTAACTAAAAATTAACTGGTTCCAGCTTTGGGTCTCTCAAAATGCACTGGCATCTTTGGAGACCCTATGTCAGTGTGCCTATCACTGTGTCTGCTGTACCCTACGCTAATAATTCACTAATGTGTGATAGCATTCAAAACATTCATCGATAGAGACCAGGCTGCTCAGGACAGGTGGGGCAATACGTGCGGGTGTCACGCCTGTATCCGCGTCGTCTGCAGAAACGACATCTCTTTTGGGGTGTTCTGTGGCCTGGGGTACCACAGAGGACACGTGGAAAGTGCCTCCCATGCAGCCGGCTAACTGCATTCACATTCTGGAGTGGGGGTGCAGCACCATCTGGAAACAGAAGGGCTGTGACGATCTCTTCCATGAATTTGAGGAAGGATCCCTTCAGTCCTGACGCTCTGTATAAGACATGAGCGTTCAGCAAAGCCAATTGAAAAAGGTATATAGACGCTTTTTTTTGTACCAGCGTCTAGCTTTACGGGTGATTAGGTACGGCGCCAGTAACTGGTCATTGAGGTCCACCCCTCCCATATTTAGGTTATATTCGTGGACACAGAGGGGTTTCTCTACAAGACCAGTCGCCGTAGAAATTTGGACAGTCATATCTGCATGAAGGGAGGTCAGAACGAAAACATTCCGATGGACCCTCCACTTCATCGCAAGCAAATTATTACACTTAGCGCAGGCTCTCTCCCCCCGACTAAGACGGGAATCTACAAGCCGTTGGGGGAAGCCCAGGCGATTAGGTCGCACGGTGCCACTTGTGCCAATCTAATGATCAAACAAGTGACTAAAAAGTGGCACGCTCGTGTAATTGTCCATGTACAAGTGGAACACCTTTCCGAATAAGGGTGACACCAAGCTCCACACAATCTTGCCAGTGCTCCCTATGTAGTCTGGGCATCCTTCCGGCTCTACCTGACTATCTTTGAAGCTATGTGTATAGCCTGTGGCTCTGTCACAGAGCTTATACAGTTTGACCCCGTATCTGGCACGCTTGCTGGGGAGGTACTGCTTGAAAGCAAGACGGCCAGAAAATAATTAACCAGGGACTCGTCCACGCACACAACTTGGTTGGGAATAAAAAGTGCGGCGAACTTCTGGTTGAAGTGGTTCATGAGGGGCCAAATTTTGTAGAGCCGGTCAAATTCAGGGTCACCCCATGGATGACTGAGTTCATTGTCACCGAAGTGCATGAACCGCAAAATCTGCTCGTATCGTGTCCTGGCCATGCAAGCAGAGAGCACGGGTATATGGTGAATTGGGTCAGTGGACCAATATGACCGCAACTCAGTTTTTTTTAGTTATGCCCATGAGGAAGGAAAGGCCCAGAAAAGTCTTAAATTCTGGAACCGTGATTGGTTTCAAGTCTCTGGCAAGTATCAAATGGGGATCAATGGCGATGAATTGACCAGCATATAAATTGCTTTGGTCCACAATAGATCTATAGAGATCTTCCATGAAATACAGCGAATAAAAATCAATGGCCGTAAAATCAGCTGTATTCACCGTGATTCCAGGTTGGGCAGTGAATAGGGAAACTACGGGCGCTGCATCGGTGGTGGGTTGCCAATCAGGGTTTGCAAGCGCGTCAGGAAGGGCACTATGGGTTCTGCGGGCCTGTGTTTGTCTTCTTCGTGGCTGCGGGGCATTACTTGTGTTAGCCACACCAGCTTGAACTGCACTTATGGGACTCGCCACGTCACCACATGATACTGCAGTGCTGGTTTGTCTATGACCAGGATGTACTAGTCCGCTGGTGCTTGCCAGGTCACCAGAAGGAGTAGCGGCACTAGTACTGGTTCTCTGCTGCATACGAGAGCCCTGCGGTTCATGCACATCAGCGACAGCAGAACGGGGTCTGGTACGCCTGACTCTAGCAGGGACCACAACTCCATCGTCAGAGCTATCTTGACAGGGTGCCGCTGCTCTCTACAGGTTCATATGCTGAGCCTGAATCTAACAGTGAGGCTTCCCCATCGCTCTCATCTATCCTACTCAGCATATTGTAGACCTCTTCGCTAGTGTACGCGCGGCCAGACATTTTGGACTTTCTAAATTTGATACGTGCACTAGCGTGACTCACAGGCAAAAAAGCGCACCTGGTTGTCAGAGCCGGTTTCAAACGCTACCAAATTCACTGTCAGAATTCGCAGGGATCGGGCGTGATCTCTGCAAAGGCTGCAGATATGTGTTCTGTGTTTTGTAAGTGACAGCGATCTATTGATCCTGCACTTGGGTGGACTGGGCTGGGCGGAGGGGCTAAACGCAGGTGCTAGCAGTTATCTGGGCTGATCCCTCTAACGCTGCGTTTTTTCGAACCCTAATCTAGTGGGGACGCTAATATATATCTGATCAGATCGCAGATATTGATCTGATCAGATACTACAATAATCTAACGACTATCTAATGTGCGTGTGTGTCAGAGTACCTCCCTAACTGGCCCTGCCTGGCGTTTACGCTGACCCTAACGCACACTAAAACCTAACTGGGGTCACCACCGGGCGATCGGGGGTTAAAACCTATAAAAGGTATATAAAATAATATACGGCAGGTAATCTGATTGAAAAAAAAAACTAGCTACTATCACCCGTGACACCTATACAGTGATCACAGGTGACATGGGGCAATGAAGGGGTTAAAAACTTTATTGGGGGGGCAAGGGGGGTAGTTACACCTAACTAGGCCTACTAGTAACCTAACCTAACACTGATTTAGTGTCGCAAGGGTCACAAGTACAACGATCGGTAAAAATCAGATCACTGCACTATGACACTGTGACGGGGTGACAGGCAGTGAAAGGGTTAACTGGGGGGCGATCAGGGGGTGATCAAAGGGTTAAATGTGCCTCTGTGTACTGGTGTCAGTGTGCTGTTGGTGCAACTCACGTTTTTGAAGCTCCTTCTTCCTTGCTGAAATCGAAAAGGGCTTCAGTGAGGACGTTGAGCTCACTTCCTCTGCCTCTGTTTACATTACAGAGGCAGAGGAGCAATGGCATTCGTCAGGACAGATCGGAAGGGCCAGGCCAAAAATCATTGGCCTGGCCGTGTAGAGTGATCGGTCCTGTGACGAATCAAACATCAGTGCCCGCGCCATGCCCTGACGACGTTTCGCGATAACGAACCACCTTGCTGTGGCGGGTGGTCGACAAGTGGTTAATTGACAATAGTAAAGCTGTAATATTTTCGTGCATTTGCTACTTGATCCCAGTATTTGCTCAGCCTTAAATGGGTTATTACAACCAGGTAGAACTTGTACCCAGTTTTCTTACATGGGAGAGAAGCCAATTTACAGTCCATTACCTGGCTTCCTTGAAAATGGTCTGTTACAATACTTTAGTATGGACAGATTTCGTTTGCATCGGAACTCGTACAAGTCAGTGGGAATGCGGAAGCGGCATGAAGCAGGTTGATATAGCTTAGGAGGTTAAGTGGCAGAAGTTCAGCTGTAGGTCAGATGTATCAATGTACTCAGAATGGTCTCAATTGTATCAAACTAATGACAAATGTAGGCGGAATACACCTGAAAGCATGCTTCATGCATGGGACACAAACGCTGCCCTCGCACGGGTGCAGCTGTAATACTCCAGTGTGAATGAGGCCTAATACTCATTGACCGCACGCCTTATAAACCTTAAAGAACTGAAATACATCTCGAGCGAAGCAGACACAGAGAAACATTTAAACTGTACCAATTTCCTGACTGTCATAGAGACACCATGAAAAGCAATTTCCTTTACAAAAAAGGTTGAGAAAATTTGAATTATTCAAGAATTATGAGGTTATTTGGTCATTTTTAGATACAAGATATATATATACATTTTTTCTTTTCTCGTAAGACTAGGTGGGGAAAGCGTTTGTGATTTTCTGGTTTTGTATTTGGCACCAAACTTGCTTCGTTGATCCTAGTCACAAGGCTTTTATTATTGAAGGAAATAGTTGACTTTCTTCTGAAGAGGCTGAAAAAAAGATGGAAATTTTGACAAGACTGCAAATAAAAAGGCCAAGGCTGACCATATAGACTACAGCAGTGGGTTTTCTTAGAAGGATTCACTGCAGCAGCAGAGCTTGGCCTGCTTCATGTATTGCCAGTGGATCTTCTCATTCATGAAACTACCCATCTACACATACATTTGCATTGCTCTTTCTACAAGCAAAGTAGTCTTTGTGTGCACTGCTGAAGTAATCTGAAATATTGACTTTGTGCCCAATTGTGTTTTGTATAGAGATTGACTTTATTAAAAGTGAACACCGGCCTTACCTTTTTATTTTATGAAAAGTTTAGCACTGCCTTTGACTTCCACAGAGCTATTAGTTTGAATATCCTCTCTGATGTCTTAAAAACAAAATATTACGGGCCGTCTCTCTGGCGCCCCCTGCACGTTATTCCCAAGCGGCTCACTGCGAGTTAAATTTCACTCTACTTTGGAGTTGCGCCCTTGGCCAACCTCTTAAAGCTATTGGGTCTCCCTTTGGCCAGAATGCAGAATGAGCTTGTTGAGTGTGCTCATTCTTTCTGCTTTATTTGTTGGGTTTTTTTTTTTCTCTTGCTTGGTGTGCATTGCCTTTGTGGTACAGGACTGTATGCTGGATCTATTAGTCTGGGAACACCCCCCTCCTAGCTCTCTCTCCTTTCATTGTAAGGTCTAGTTCACACTAGCGTTGCTTTCTGAAGACTGACTTGCTTTAGGATCACTCTTTAAAGACCATTTGGCAGGCAGTGAGGAAGCATTGTATCACCACCTCACTGCCAGCTTTAACCTCTTGAACCCCCACACTTTGGCATATGCTTACACCCCTCCACTGCCTTTGCAGCAAAAAGGGAGCAGCCTCGGGTTCAGTAAAACCACAGTTGAACTGTATATGGTTCTATCACCCCCCCCCCCCCAACCACCTCTAATGTAAATGAGCACTCAGTGCTATTTTACAATGTGGGTTTCAAAACCCTCATCAATGCCCATTGCCATGTATTCTTGTGCATTGTAATGTACTTTGCATTTCACATGACCATGTATTAACATCTGTTTTACATGTTGATGTGCTCCGATGCTTTTCTTTGATTTTTAAATTCATATGACAGAAACGGACAAGTATTGTTCCAGACTTTATGGGTGGAGTTGGGAATGCCTGACTTGGATTCACAAGCTATGGATTAGGTGTTCCCAGATGAACAGATTACCAACGGCAATAGGTTTTATTTAAAACGGTCCCATTCACTTTAATGGGATGGCTGGAGATGCGGCAGTGACACAACAAGGTGAGGGATGTGGTGGCAGCAGGTGAGTGGATGCCCGCTAACAGGCGCTGCCATGATAGATTGGAAATGTCAGGTGCTCTTTATGTAAGGACTTATTCTTGCTGATAGAATCTTTAATATTTGCAAACAAAATTAAGGTTTCCTATTTAGAATAATAAGCTGTCAGGTTAGTAAAACAGTGATATCAGAACCCATTCAATCATACGGTTTGATGTGTACATAGATTTGCAAAACAATGGGATAAAGGAATATTCCTCAACTTTGTTTTATCTCATGGTTACTGTGAAATTGTGTGAATGCATCAATGCAGTGCATGTTATCTCTGCTTGTAGAGCTTGGATTCATTGAATGAGTTTACTAAAAATGTAACTATTGCAGAATATACAGCCTCGTGCTACATAACGAAGCTCCATTTCATGCTAAATAAACTAAATTATTCGTGTATCTTAAATGGAAAACTAGCTTTAGATAGATTTTTACTCCAAAAGCATTTTATTAAAATAAATTTGATAAAACACAAAAAAATCTGATTTAAATAATAAAAAAAAAAAAATTGTTTCTTTTTTTGCTTTTTTAAATCATCGATTTTCATCCACCCTGATGTCCAGGCCATCAAGCTCCTCTTGGCTGAAGAATAAACCACTGTGAACTCTTTGTTTGCCCATCTTGGTTCAAAGAGTAACGGATTATCCAGGGATAATCCAGGTGCCTCTGATACCCTTTTACCTTGAATAGGTTTTAAAAATAGATTTATACTCAATTTTTTTCTGTCTGTTTCACAATTTGTGTCCTTAATAGCTCCATCTGGCCTTTTAGAGAACCCAGTATTCCTACATTGGTCAGCTAGCATTCAGGGTGTCTTATCACATTCTAGCTCTTGGTTGAGATGGCTCCAGCTAGGCTGTCAGGTGCTCTAATATATTTACAGTGAGGAAACCATGTTTAGTTTTCACTTTACGTCCCGGTTTTTGGTTTATTGATCAGTGTGGTCTGAGGATTTACAAAATAATTTGATGGAGTTGAACCTAGTATGTAACTGTGCGGCTCTTTCCTGAGCCCGTGGCAGCCTCTCCTGGCCTGAGCCCGTGGCAGCCTCTCCTGGCCTGAGCCCGTGGCAGCCTCTCCTGGCCTGAGCCCGTGGCAGCCTCTCCTGGCCTGAGCCCGTGGCAGCCTCCTTTCCACATCACTTGGGAACGGATGATTTAAAATCTGTTTTCTTCTCAGTGGAAGCATGTTGTCCCATTATTGTAGAAATGTTTCCACTCCTGATGTCTCCTGGCACACTCCAAGCCAGTTTTGAAATTTTTTTTGGATTATTATCTATTCAGGATACAGACAAGCATAGGTGGTGGAGTGGGTAGAGGCAGATTCTTCCAGTGTCAATTCCGGCTTTGGACACTAAATTATGTATAGCTAGCAAGTAGTTGATTACATTCAGTTGGACTTGTGCTGTACTACTAGTGAAGATGTTTTGTAGTTTATCCAAGCCAGTTCTTCAGTTCTGACAAATGTCAAAAAGATACTCCAGCACTAACTGGTAGCACAGACACCTGAATTCAATCACCAGTACAATCATTTAACATCTTTACTTCAACGTTTTGACAACAACTCACATCTTCAGCCATTCATCCATATAAAGGTTTGACACCTATGCAGACTAATGTCACCAAGGATGAGCTTATGTAGCTACAACAGGGAGATTGCACAACTTTCACCGCTCCAATTTGCCTTTCCATGGCGATTGGATTAACCACTTGTCTACTGGGTCAATTTTTTAATTTTTTTTTTCGCACGCATTAAAAACTTTTCTTTTTTTGCTAGAAATTACTGTAAGCCCCCCAAAATATTTAAGCAAAGACCCTGGAGAATAAAATGGTTGTAGTGGCAATTTTTCATATTGCACAATATTTGCGCAGTTTATCAAACTCCTGTTTTAAGGGGATAAAAAAAAAAACCCACTGAAATTTTAATGCAAACGCACACAATATTATATCCAATTTTTTGGTAAAATATAAAAGATGGGGTTCCATCGAGTAAATACAGTATGTCACAGAAGTGAGTACACCCCTCACATTTTTGTAAGTATTTTATTATACCTTTTCATGTGACAAAACTAAAGAAATTAAACGTTGCTAAAATGTTAAGTAGTGAGTGGTACAGCTTGTATAACAGTGTAAATTTGCTCTTCCCTCAAAATAACTCAACACAGCCATTAATGTCTAAACCGCTGGCAACAAAAGTGAGTAGACCCCTAAGTGAAAATGTCCAAATTGGGCCCAAAGTGTCAATATTTTGTGTGGCCACCATAATTTTCCAGCAGTGCCTTAACCCTCTTGGGCATGGAGTTTACCAGAGCTTCACAGGTTGCTACTGGGGTCCTCTTCCACTCCTCCATGATGACATCATGGAGCTGGTGGAGGTTCCAGACCTTGCGCACCTCCACCTTCCGTTAGAGGATGCCCTACAGATGCTCAGTGGGGTTTAGGTCTGGAGACATGCTTGGGCAGTCAATCACGTTTACCCTCAGCTTCTTTAGCAAGGCAGTGGATCATGCTCTGCTTCAATATGTGTCAGTACATGTAGGCATTCATGGTTCTCTCAATGAACTGTAGCTCCCCAGTGTCGACAGCACTCATGCAGCCCCAGACCATGACATTCCCACCACTATGCTTGATTGCAGGCAAGACCAGGGCTGTGGAGTCGGTGGAAATTTTGGGTACCTGGAGTTGGCAAACAATGCTCCGACTCCTGAAGGGATTACGACCTGAAATACCTCCACAGGATGAAGTTCTTTTAAGCAATAGTGGTAACTCAGGATCATCATCTTCTTCAAATGAAGAATTAGACTTTGAGTCCTTCTTAGACAAAATGGAAGTTGCTAAAGGAAAGTGACGTCGCATAAGCGTTACAGAACCAGTAAATGTCCAAATAAAAAAAATTCCAACAGGAGTTTTATAAAGTACTAAAAGAAGTTGAAAAGTATGATCGCTCATCAAAACTTACTGTTGAAGAAGCCACCCTTGTTTATCCAGAGATCGTTAGTGATGTGGCCAGAATAGTTACTGCAATGCCGCCCACCCAAGTCAGTGTCGAAAGATTATTTTCAGCCCTAAAAATAATAAAGTCTGACTTAAGAGCCTCTATGAAGGGATCTGGCAGAGGCAATTCTCTTCCTTAAAACTCTACATTGAATTGATTTGGATTTGCTAAGCTTATAACTACAGGGTGGGCCATTTATATGGATACACCTTAATAAAATGGGAATGGTTGGTGATATTAACTTCCTGTTTGTGGCACATTAGTATATGTGAGGGGGGAAACTTAATATTCACCAGTCTATGAACATTTATTGAGTACTTTCTTATTTCAATGCAATTTTGGTTCGTGTGGTAACAAAAAGAACACTTTAAAGGTTATTCAAACTACACATGTACTGGGAGAAGGATAACTTTTTTGTTTTCAACCTAAGTTTTACCGGTTGAAGTTTTACCGGCGGTACCAGTGGTGGGTAGAACTTTTCAAAGGGGGGAGTGTATATGATTACACGGTGTTTGTCCTTCAATTATAGTGGTTGGTAAGGGTAAAATAATTCCACATAGGTATATTTACCGGGTGGGACATCAATATTCGAATCGTTTAG
>BLSH010098192.1:209301-227299 GCA_018402905.1 Glandirana rugosa | reverse complement strand
CCCCCCCCCCCCCCCCCCGCTGAGTGCTCGCTATTGGGGCACCCCAGCAGGCTCGCTCCTGATCTGCTGTTCTCTGTGTCCATTCACACACAGTGCTGTTCGGCCCCTCCTCTCCTCTCTCCTCATTGACTGTCTCAGCTAAAGAGGAGGAAGAGATTCAGGAGAGCCACTGCTCCCGTGCACATCGCTGGATCAAGATGGAGCTCAGATAAGTATTAGGTGGGGCTGAAGGGGTTGCTGCACACAGAAGGGTTTTTATCTTCATGCATATAATGCATGAAGGTAATAAACCTCCAGCCTTTACAACCACTTTAAGAAGGAAAACAAAGATGAAGCATTGGGAAGGTACTGTTTGGCTGTATCTTGAGTTGTTATGTCTACTTTAAGACCCCTTTCACACTGGGTCATTTTTCAGGTGCTGTAGTGCTAAAAATAGGGCCTATACAGCTCCTGAAAAACTACACCCCCCCCCCCTTCTCCCCAGTGTGAAAGCCCGAGTGTTTTCACACTGGGCGGTGTGCTTGCAGGACAAGGTGAAAAGTCTTGCAAGCAGCATCTGTGGGGCGGTGCGCTGAGCGGTGTGTATACACCACCCACTCCATTACAATCAATGGACGGTGCTTCCGAAACTACTGTACACCGCCTCAGAAGTGGCGAACGGCAGCGCTTTTAACCCCTTCTTGTGGGTTAAAAGCACCTTGCTCCCACCTGCATATGGGATTGCTATAATAGCTTTACTGCTACCGCCTCTCCCCGCCCCAGTGTGAGAGTGCACTGTACAGGCGCTATTTTTAGCACTGCAGCACCTGAAAAACGACCCAGTGTGAAAGGGGTCTAAGGGAAATTTCACCTGTGCTTTAACTGTTTGGTTTATTCTGTTAGGCAGTGTATGTAAAACAATAACCGAGTTGCAGTCAGATAAGTGAAATATGAGCTCTAAATGTTTGCTATATAGTAATGGGTGTGGTACGTTGCCTTTGCTTTAGGACCCATTCACACTTGCAAAATGGGGGCCATTTGTTGTTTCCTGTAGAAGACTCAGCTGAGATCCAAGCAAAATATGTCTATGGACAATTATCCACAGCTAATACCTACACAAGCAATTATAGCTGAACAACCGCAAATACCTACAGGGTGCCTCCAGACTCCCATTGCTTTAAACGAGGCTTCCCTCTGCACCTAATCACATGGATCCCTGCTAAGTCTGCTGTGGTTAATCGCAAACTGCCCCATTTGCAAGTGCACCTTGCATTAAAAATCCCTGTTGATTTTGTATTATAAATACATTCTTTAAAGCAACTTTTTACTTTGCCCATCATATATAGGCCCTGTGTTCTGGTGCTACACAGTGGTTGTGCTTTTCAGTTGCTTCTCACAGCCTAAGTCTGTAAAGGCTGGTTTGTTGAAAACACAGCTTTCTCTGTGTGGCTGATAGCTTAACTCAATAGTTAAGCAGGATGGATGAATATAGTGGGGATAAAGCAGTCCTTCACCCGAAAATCAATCTTTGCATCTTTCTCATAAACCCCCCCCCAAGCCTGTTACACTATCGCAGGTGTTTTATTTTTTTTAAAAAGTACCTTTCTTTGGTAATGCCCACTCCCACTTCCTCTTTCCTCGCCTAGGCGGGGGTGACTTGGCCATCAGCCCAGTTGCAGCCTCTGTTTATAAGGCCTCATACACACGGGCGTTTTGTAATGCCACGTTTTTTGCAGCTCTCCATGTTATTCAATGGCCCTCTAGAAACGCTGACATTTTTGAGCAGTAGAGGGCGTCGGCGTTAGTGTACAAATAAACACACTACACAGATTTTAAAATATTTTATTAAATCAGCTCTTCTCCCCTCTCTAATCCCTTGTCTTTCTTTGGCTCTTTTGCGGGGTCTTCTGCTCTTTTGCCGCTGTCTCCCCGGCTAGCTTCTCCCACTGCTGCTGCTGCTTCTGCTCCTTCTTCTTCTGGAGATGTTGACTCGTCGCTCTCTTCCACTCGAATGCCGGGTCCATGCTGCGTGGTTGCCTTATATTGGCATGAGGGCGGGGCCACACAATGTCATCATGAGCCCCACCCTCATGTCACATCCTGGGCGGGCCATCACATCACAGCCCTGCCCCAGGATGTGACATCATGAGGGTGGGGCTCATGATGACGCCATCGTGTGGCCCCGCCCCATGCCAATATAAGGCAACCGCGCAGCACGGACCCGGCATTCGAGTGGAAGAGAGCGACGAGTCAACATCTCCAGAAGAGGGAGAAGCTAGCTGGGGAGACCCCGCAAAAGAGCCGAAGAAAGAAGAGGGAAGAAGACGCCAGAGCTGATTTAATAAAATATTTTAAAATCTGTGTAGTGTGTTTATTTGTACACTTTTTTTCCCCCAGGTAAATGGGTAGGGGTACGATGTACCCCATACTCATTTTACATAGGGTGGAGGTGCTGGCATCTGGGGGCCCTCTTATTAAAGGGGGCTTCCAGATTCCGATAAGCCTCCGCCCGCAGACCCCGACAACCAATGGCCAGGGTTGTCGGGAAGAGGCTCTCGTCTCCATCAACATGGAGACAAGGTGCTTTGGGGTGGGGGGCGCAGTGCACCCCCTGCCCCAAAGCACCCATACACCCCATGTTGAGGTATGCGGCCTGGTACGGTCCGGGGGGGGGGGGGCACGCTCGCTTGTCCCCACCCCCTTTCCTGGCCTGCCAGGCTGCGTGCGCAGATAAGGGTCTGGTATGTATTTTGGGGGGGGGACCCTACGCCGTTTTTTCGGCGTGGGGGCTCCTCTTAAAATCCATGCCAGATCGAAGAGCCTGGTATGCTCTTGAGGGGGAACCCCATGCAAATTTTTTGCGGGGGTTTCCCTTTAAGACCCCTAGCACACAAGTCGCTCCGCAAGTTGGATCATCGTGATCCGACTTCTGGTGCGGCTTCTATTCAAATCAATGGGCTCCCATTGGGAACCATTGGTTTTGAATAGAGGCAGAGAAATGCCGCTGAAAGGTAGCATGAAAAAACGTGCATTGACGTGAATGCAAAACGCAGAGAAAAACTGTGATTATTTATTTTTTTTTCCCCTGACGTCAGGCCCCGCGTTCTGTTTATTTTTTTGCAAATGCCCGTGTGTATGAGGCCTAAGCATCACACATCCCTGGATGCTTTAGGGACATGTGGGTGACGGTGGCTGTGTGATCAGGAAGTGGCAGCTCCTAAATTCAAGTCCAAGATGATGGAAACGCTGGAAAAGCCAAGATCTGTGAAGACAATGGATGCGAGGAAAACCACGCTGGATTTTGTAGGCTGTTTTCGTATAGCTGTTGGCTCTTACTTTATGATAGGCGGATGAAATTCCTCTTTAAATAGATACAGATTTCCTCTAGTTTGTAATCTGCAAATCTAAATTTTGAAACCGTAACAAAAATATAGAACTAGAATTTAAATATGTGAACTTCACATCAAGATTACATTAGAGTAAACACTTCAATAATAACTCATGAATGCTGAAATTAAAATACATTTTACCTTTAAGTAAAAGTATCCCATTTTTGCCCAAAATAATCTTAGCCTTTTAAGCTACCAGATGAGCATGGTATGAATGTCACCTACATGGTGACAGACACCGCCACTGGCAGGATTAAAGAAAGGTAGATCTGCTTATAAAGATGCTACCTCTTTATTCTTAGTCAGCTTAAGTGTCCTTCCAAAGCTTTCTAAAATGGGCGTTGTATTATAAATATGGTTTCAGCCCGTGTGCATGTCATATCACTTTTTCATATAACTTGAAGGACTTTCCAGTCCGCAGTGATGGATTGTCACCTTTCTGTCCCAATTATAACCACTTCCTGGCTAGTTTATTAATGCAAAGAATAGTAATACAATAGAAGCCATTGATCAATCTTTGATATTGCCCCATTTGATTAAAGGTGGATGCTGGTTGGTTGTCATAGGCTATTGCACTGCACACATTATTTCTGTTCTTTGCTGAATTAACTAAATTTGTGGTGGCCTTTGTTTTTTTTTTTTTTTGTGATACTTTATAGATTATTGTTTGTTTGAGCAATAATATCTGTCCGTTTTATCTAAGCACATGGCTAAATATAATAGAACAAAACATTTGCACACGCCTTATGTTTTTAGAAACCTGTATAACATCATAACAAACAAAAGTTTAAACAAAATTGAATATACCTTCCTATTTATTTACTAATGCTAGCTGCATGAGGCCCCTTTCACACTTGTGCGACTTGTCCTGTGACTTGGGACTGCAAAGTCGCATGACAAGTCGTACCCCATGATTTCCAATAAGTACCATTCATATCTGTGCGACTTTAAGTTGCAGTGACTTCAAAGTAGTCCCTGTACTACTTTGGTCCGACTTTGATGCACTTTGAGGTTCATAGACCTCAAGATTACACAGTCATTGCTTAAAGTCGCAGCAAAAATCGCATCTAAAAACGAGACAAAATTGCTGCAAAGTGTGAAAGGGGCCTAAGGGTCCTTCCACACGGGCCTTCCGCCCAGCGGTCTCCATTTTGCTGATTGGGGGATCGCTCCTCATCCCCGCTGAGCAGATGGATGACAGGTCAGTCTCTGCTCACTGTGCAGAGATGGACCTGTCAGAGCCCCACTATCCTCTATGGGAGATTGGATGAAAACAAACTGCCTGTTTTCATCAGATCCCATCCGATCCGATTCTCCAGACAGATAGAAGATAGTTTCCATCTGTCTGGATTTCATGGACAGGATCGGATATTGGCGGGTGTCAGCGGACATGTCACCGCTGACATCCACCGCTCAATAGAAGTGAATGGAGTGTCCGATCAGGTCCGCCTGAAAAACGGACAGGTTGACCTGATCGGAGCGCCCGTGTGAAAGGGGCCTAAGGAATGTTGATTATGTGAGTTTATTTCTCTGCCTCCTATTCAGAATCAATGGTTCCCCATAATGATCCAACTTGCGGTGTGACTTATGTGCTGAGGATCTTGAAGGGGAACCCCCGAAAAAAAAAATGAAGAAAAATATTACGTAGGGTTCCCCCCCCCCCCCCAGAGGGATTTTAAGGGGAACCCCCACGCCGAAAAAAATGCTTAGGGTCTGTTTCCATCGAAATCCATACCAGACCCTTATCCGAGCATGCAGCCTGGCAGGCCAGGAAAGGGGGTGGGGACGAGAGAACGCCCCCCCCCCCCTCCTCCTGGACCATACCAGGCCGCATGCCCTCAACATGGGGGAGAGGGTGCTTTAGGGCAGGGGAGGGCCCTGCGCCCCCCCACCACAAAGCACCTTGTCCCCATGTTGATGAAGGGCCTTTTCCCGACAACCCTGGCCGTTGGTTGTCTGAGTCTGCGGGCGGGGGCTTATTGAAATCTGATAGCCCCCTTTAACAAGGGGGGCCCCCAGATCTCGGCCACCCACTCTATGTGAATGAGTATGGGGTACATCGTATCCCTACCCATTCACCTAAAAAAAAAAACTGTCAAAAAAACACACTTTTTAAAATAGTTTATAAAATCGGCTCTAGCACCTTCACCCCTCTCAGGCTCTTCTTTCTTCTGCTCTTTTGCGGGGGCCTGCTTTCATCTGAGGGGTCTTCTATCGTCTGCTGGTCTTCTGCTCTTTTGCCGCTGTCTTCTCCCTCTTCTCTTCTTCCCATGTTGACTCATCGCTCGCTCCCATTCTAATGCCGGGTCCGTGCTGCGGAATGTCTTGTACAAGCATGGGGCGGGGACACCTGCTGATGTCATCCAGAAGCCCTGCCCTTATGCCAACACAGGGCAGGGCCGTGGCATCATAAGGGCGGGGCTTCCAGATTACTTCAGCAGGTGGCCCCGCCCCATGCTTATGTAAACCATTCCCGCAGCACGGACCCAGCATTTGAGTGGGAGAGAGCGACCAGTCAACATGGGAAGAAGAGAAGAAGGAGAAGACCGCGGCAAAAGAGCAGAAGACCAGCAGACTATAGAAGACCCCTCAGAAGAAAGCAGGCCCCCCGCAAAAGCGTAGAAGAAAGAGCCGGAGAGGGGAGAAGATGCTGGAGCAGATTTAATAAGCGATTTATTTTGAAAAGGTGTGTGTGTTTGTTTGTTTTTTTTTTTTTTGTAGGTAAATGGGTAGGGGTACAATACTCATTCACATAGGGTGGGGGGCTGGGATCTGTTAAAGAGGGCTTCCAGATTCCGATAAGCCCCCACCCGCAGACTCCGACAACCAACGGCTAGGGTTGTCGAGAAGAGGCCCTTGTCCTCATCAACATGGGGACAAGGCGCTTTGGTGCCCCAAAGCCCCCACCCCCCATGTTGAGGGCATGCGGCCTGGCATGGTCAAGGTGGGGGGGGGGCACTCGCTCGTCCCCACCACCTTTCCTGGCCTGCCAGGCTGCATGCTCGGATAAGGGTCTGGTATGCATTATGGGGGGAACCCCACGCAAAATCTTTTTTTTTTTTTTTTTTTCCTTCATTTTTTTGCAGGGGTTCCCCCTTCAAGATCCTCAGCACACACGTCTGATCATCATGATCCGACTTCTGGTGCAACTTCTATTCAAATCAATGGGCTCCCATAGGGATGCCTTGATTTTGAATAGAGGCAGAGAAACGCCTGAAAAGGCTTAATACAAAGTTAAGCCACGTTTTTGAGCGTTTTGCCGGCTCAGTGTCAAAACAGCCCTAGCGATGCAGCTTCTGAACGCGCTGGTCCTCTGTTAGTTTTACAGCTTAATAACGCCAGCGCCACTTACAGCTCAAAAATGCTGGCGTGTGTATGAGGCCATTGAATAACATAGTGTAGCATTCTTAAGCTGTAAAAACAGCTCAAAAACGCTGTGTTAATAATGCCTGTGTGTATGAGGCCTAAAGCCTAATGAGGATTCAGACACTCGTTCCCCATTAGGTCTGCTCCCCTTGTAATTAACAGCAGGCAGTGGGTGGATCCTTAGCCAGTGGACATGCCTGTAGAATCCACCCACTGCCTGTTGTAGGTTACAAGGTTAGAGTGGACCTGATGGGGATCTAGTGTCTCAGCTTTCCCATGAGGCTCCTCTCCCTTGTGGCATCACTGGTTGCTAGGAAGCTGTCTGCTGCAGCTTCCTTAACAGTCAGTGGCAGGGAGACGGTAGCGGCGGCCAATATGCTCTTCTACACTATGTACAGGGACTGGCACACCCTGCCTGTGTCTATATGCCAAGTTAGAATAGTTCTTAATTCGCTCCAGTTTCATTTTCTACAAGCTGGAAGTAATTACATTTTGTGCATTAATGTAAGAAAGACGCTATTAGGAACTACCTGAATCTGCCGCACATGTTGGACAATTTGCCAAAATGGGTGGTAGGGATTTGTTGAATCTGACACAGGTAATTTTAAAGGGCCATAGCACCGGAAAACCCTGACTGTCTGTAAGTAAACACTTTGAGTTATCCCATTTGGAAACATATTTGCAGCTTATGGTATTGGATAATGTCCCTAAAAGCCAGAGGGGAGAGGATGGAATATTAAATCATAAGAAAAGAAGTATGGAGGATAAACAGGTTATCTTCCTTGGGTCCAAGAGGATAAAACATAGATTTTGAGTTATGTTTTTCTTTCTTACCTTAGTACTTTAAGACCTTTTAATCCCTTTGTTGAGATCAGTGATACTGGTGTTATCATTTAATGATTTGGACTGTAACTGTGTAATTCCAGTAAGATAAATTTGTAATGTAATGCGGGATCCTTGTTACTAATCAAGGTGTTCATTCATGCTTGTATTGAGGGTGGCACCTTGTTCCCATTAATCATCTTTGCATTAAAGGAGTGCAGCAATCTTTGGTGTGTGTGCGCGCACGCGTGCGCCCATAACGTCATGTGTTATTGGAACATGCCACCTAGTTTCATTGCTCTGTGGTTCAGTTCCCATACTGGCATGCCCATTGTAGCCACTTTTGGCCACTTTCACATTGGCGGTCCAATCGGGTCCTCCAGTCCGTTTTTAAGCCTGTAAGGTCCACTGGCCGTACGGTCAAGTGTACCCAACCCATCTGGTAAGAGTCCACCTTTTTTTATCTTAGAGAAGAATTGTTGGTCTTTATTGTCATCATTAACCCTCTGCATCGATCTTTTGGATGATTACTCACCTTGGGTTCGATCTATGCACATTCCACCTGTCTTTGTGTACAACTTTATTGTTTATTTGGGACATTTGTTTGGACTTTTTATGCACTGTTCACTTTAAGTCTTTAACCATCACAGGTTTATTTGGACTTTTTCACTTGAATCATTGACCATCATAGAGTCAACTTATTTGATACTCCGTTCACTTTAAGTCATTCATCATCACAGGTTATTTTGGACTTAATGTAGAGTCAACTTATGCACTGTTACTTTAATTTTTAGTATATGTATGTGATCACTACAGGTTCTATGTATGCATTCTCACTTTAAATAATTGAGTGACCTTGTCATATGAATCACTTCCTTTTTTTAGTGCAACACTTTTTGTTTATTTCCTTGGTTGCATGTGGCCGAATGCTGTGTTTGCGGCTTTTGAGTTACCAATAGCGCGATAGCCTACACTTTTTGGACATAAAGGACAGGCACTCCGTTTTCATTTGACCACCCATAGAGGAGAACAGGCTGTGGCTGTGTCCACGCTGCTCAGTGGGGATCAGTGGGCAGATTCCCCACTGAGCAAGCGGAGTCTGCCCCATGTGAAAGGGGCCTTTGGCTGTGGAGTCACCATGTGCACCCTGACCAGTCTGTGCGATACCCATTTTTTTCTGCTTTCAACACATCAGCTTTAGGGACAACATGTTTACTTGCTGTCCAATCAAGCACACCGTCTTTGAGGTGCCATTATAATGAGATAATCAATGTTATTCCCTTAAAGTGCAATTCCAATCAAATTCGAGCTAAGGCTAAATCTACTCCCACCCATATTCTAAGACTATTCTATCTATTCTGTTAAAAGAAAAGATGTGTATACTTCTAGTGACGGAACCGTCCTGCACGCAGCTTGGGTGCCTCCGTCAAGATATAGCTTCCTCCAGTTTGGACCCAGGAACCGGGTATTATAGTTGAGCACCCAAGACTAGGCGACACTAGCTTGGATGCAACCTGGAAATCACTTTAGGGTAAGGGTTTTCCCTTGAAGGTCAAAGTCAGGAGTTGGGGGACCTCCCTTAAAGGTCAAATGTCAGGAGGTGTGGCTTCCCTCCATCCAAGTGTGCCTGTCAAGTTACCCTAGTGTACTAAAACCGCAACCGCGCTTCGCACAGAAGATCAGGTAGAACCTGATTACATTTCCCTAACAATGCAAACTGTAAACAGGAATATAATGAACATCGTTAAGGAACAGCTAACATAAACATTAAAACCAATATGTTATGCACCTATACAGTCTGTTTAAACATCTCACTGGTTGTTTTGCAAAAGGCAGTAAGGATGATGAGATATCTACCTTGTCCCCTGCTCTTATGTGCACTTTCTTTAACCACTTCAGCCCCGGAAGGATTTCCCACTTTAGGACCAAAGCACTTTTTGCTTTTCGGCACTGCATCGCTTTAACTGACAATTGTACAGTCATGCGACATTGTACCCAAACAAAATTTGCGTCATTTTTTTCCCCACAAATAGAGCTTTCTTTTGGTGGTATTTGATTACCTCTGTGTCATTTCTGATCACCACTATAAACAAAGAGTGACAATTTTGGAAAAAAAAAAATTCTTACTCTTTGCTAAAATACAAATCCAAAAAAATATATACAATTTTTTTTTTCATCGGTTTTGGTCGATCTATATTCTTCCTCATATTTTTGGTGAAAAAAATTGCAATCGGCATTTGGTTTGCGCAAAAGTTGCCGCATTTACGAGTGATGAGAATTCATTTCTGGGATTTTATTTATTTTTATTTTTACTAGTAATGGTGACGATCTGCGATTTTTTAGCAGTACTGCGATGTTGGGGCGGATATGTCGAACATTTTTGACACTTTTATTGGGACCAATGACATTTATACAGCGATCAGACATTTTAAATATCCACTAATTACTGTATAAATGTCATTGGCAGTGAAGGGGTTAACCTGCAGGGGGCAGAGAAGGGGTTAACTGTGTTCTCTAGGTGTGTTCTAACTGTGGGGGGGCTGGACTGTTATGGGCATAAGAGGGATAACTGATCCCAGTGACAGGGATCAGTAGATCTCCTATTTCCCCACCGCCGTTCCCCGCTCTTTGGCTCTGGCAGCTCATCGCCGCTCGCCGGCGGACATGGGGTCTGCCCAAGCCGCGGGCACACTCCTCCGGAGCGCAGCCCCTAGCTGCCACTCTGCGAATCGCCGTAAATAAACGCGTGTCCACACTGCTGCAGTAAATATACTGCGTGCGGTGTGGAACTCGTTAATGAGGGGACAACTTTACTTCCTGGTTTACGAATTGCCTCAGGTTTGCCTGTTCTCTCATTTTGCATGCTATCTCTCTGACATCACTGGGGGAGGTGCTCTTGCAGTACATGGAAATCTCAGGCATTCATTCTACACAGTATTCCCGATTAGGCTCTGCCCATGATCAACCAGTGAAGCCCCACCCACTGCTCTATCTATGCAGCCAGCTCCTAGGTTGGATTTTGTTCTGTTGGTTTACAAATTACCAGAGGAGAGCAGGCAGGGAGAAGCACACAGATTAATAGACTGCTCTGTGTGCAAACTAACCTGTACTGACTTGTGCTCTTTTACATCATCCAGCCATTGATTAAGCAGATGGGTGTGTGCTATGTAAAATAGACTGGCATGATAGAAGGCAGGAGGAGTCTGGGAACTGTAGTTTCTCATGGGAGATACAGAAGCTAGTTCACTGAAAGGAAATTACACCTGAGCTTTGCTGAACTCCTCCCATCATCACTAACCCTATTCCACAAAGAAGGAATTAATAGGGAATTACAGACCACAGTTGCAGCTATATGGTAGGAAAATAATCATTTCAGTTATTATGTTTATTACCATGTGTCATTTTCAGGTATTTATATGAGGATCTACTAAAATATGTATGTTATCTTTAGTTGTACTTTAAGCTAATTAAACAGCCTAGGTGACTCAGTGCCCACCCAGACTGTTCCGCACCAAGCCCACGACCCTGAGTACAAAGTAAAGTACATTACACATTATCCTAAGCCTAAACATGCCACAATGGTTCGATAACAAGGTAATAGTGTTCACAATATTAATCACATCTCCAAGAGAATAGGAGACAGACCGAAACAGTAGGTGACTCAATTAACAATGGTAATGCACACCTAGGATGCACACAGTGGTAGAGACACAAACTTTTGTAATCTGACCATTAGACAAGTCATCAAAAGGCAAACCATGTTCCAGCAGTCTGATAAAGTGGAATTCATTTATTTCCATAGATTTCTTGAAGGATATTGTTGATAAATATTTCTGTCCCAGATGAAGGAGCCTCTCTAACTCAGTCTTCAGGAGGGCCACCATATTCCCTCGCACCATTAACCTGTACAAGATTAATATTACACCTTTCTGTCCACTCTAGAAGGGAAGCTGTATTGTCTTTATTCAGAGTATTAATCCGAACCTTGCTCAGCACATTTTCCATCATTAGAGAATGATCTGCTTTCTCCATGGGCCATAATCGGTGGGTAGGAGGTTTGCCCCTAGCCCCCGCCAAAAGCCCCTGTCCTGGTCGGGTCTATCACAAATACCAATTCTGAAGTCGCTGCGGTCTGGCTTTGTTAAGGAGGGACAGCCGAAACAGCTGCCCCATAGAAAGCCTCGTCCAGGTTCTGTAGCCGTTGTCTTTGCCTCCCCTGAAGTTAACACTGTGACCCAATTATGTGATCAGTCCAGAGAAGCTTCAGAATAGGCAAGTATAAGCATCTTTCCTTTTACATGGTAGATAGAATAAATATTCTATAGCTCATTCTAAAAAATGACGAGGCTCAGACAGTTGCAAAGCATTCAGTTCAGATGTCATGGACAAAACAGTTTTTTACACTTGTAAATAAATGCATGCAGCCCAAGCTGTTGTGAATCGACAAGTTATATTGAGCCAAAAATGCATTCAGAGAAAATGCTTTATTGAAACCTCCTTGCTTGCAGTGTGTGTAGATAGAAGTGCAGAAGAGATCACACAGTTAAAAATGTGAGCCTGCCACTTCCAGGAACATGTAAAACCCTTTGCCTATGTAAGCCAAGGAACATAATGTGCCACTTGTAGTATACTGCAAACTTTGTCATCTCTTGTCTTTTATACCAATATTTTGGTTTCTAGTGTTTGCACACATTAGTATTCACTTTGTCACTGGACACTTTGTAGATTTTAAAAGTTTAAAAATGAATATTTATTTACAGTGTACAACTTGTAAAACGTTTACTCTGCAGAGAATATCAGCTACATATTCTTTACACCTCTACATACAGTTAGGCCTCATTTACACTGCTGTCTAACTGTATGTAGAGGTGTAAAGAATATGTAGCTGATATCCTCTGCAGAGTAAACGTTTTACAAGTTGTACACTGTAAATAAATATTCATTTTTAAACTTTTAAAATCTACAAAGTGTCCAGTGACAAAGTGAATACTAATGTGTGCAAACACTAGAAACCAAAATATTGGTATAAAAGACAAGAGATGACAAAGTTTGCAGTGTACTACAAGTGGCACATTATGTTCCTTGGCTTACATAGGCAAAGGGTTTTACAGGTATAAAAAATGGGTTCAGAGGCATTTGAAACGCCAAACAGCTTGTAAACGCGCCTAAACGCAGTAACTTGCATCTGGGACCGTTTTGTTTACATGCGTTTTACATTTTTTTTTTAAAAAAATACATTTTTTTTTCTTTAAAAATGCTCCTAGACTCGAACGCGGTATGCAAAATGCGGCAAACCGCCCATTTTCAGTCGCAGGCTTATAGCTGTCAAAAAAAATCGTTCAGGGGAGGTTGAAATAGCATCCCGTGTAAATGGAGGAACGGCTCAACCCGACAGTTAAAAACGCCCATTTAGCCGCTTTGGAGGCCTTAATGTTTCTAGTTGTAACATTTCCTATCAAAAAATTGTGTATGCGCATGGAAAGTCCTATGATGCGAATGCCATAAGCAATACGTTAAAATTTTTGAAGTTTGTTACAGTGTCTCTAACCACTTGTCTACCGCGAAGCGTTTATAAACATCATGGTAGACAAGTCGTTAAGTCAAGTTTCACAGCTGCTGCAACTGTGTGCCAGATACCAGCTTTAACGTGATTACAAAGTCTATTTTTTTTTTTTTTTTTTTTTTTTTTTTTTTTAAACATTCTACTTGCCTCCTCTGCGCAGTAGGTTTTGCACAGAGCAGCCTGGAACTTTTTTCTCGGGTCCCTTTTCAGCTCTCCTGGCCCCTCCCTCCAATCGAATGCCCCCTCCGCCAGCAGCTTTCTATAGGGGCACCCGAGCCAACTCAGAGCTCCGTGTATCCATTTAGACACAAAGCCCCAACCTGGCCCAGCCCCTCTCTCCCCTGATTGGCTGACTGACTTTGACAGCTGCGGGAGCCAATGGCGCTGCTGCTGTGTCTAAGCCAATCAGGAGGAGTGTTCCGGACGGCTTAGACATTCGTAGACCTCTCTGGAGAAAGATGGTGCTCAGGTAAGTAATTAGGAGAGCTGAGGGTGGCTGCTATACACAGAAAGTTTATCTGAATGCATAGAATGCATTCAGATTAAAAAAAAAACACCTTCTGCCTTTACAACCCCTAGCCATTGAAGGCCTTTCCGATTTAAAAGTGATCAAATGGCTCTAGAGCTTCCCAATCACTTTGTCTCAAAAAGCTAGTTTGAGAAATTCTAGAATTACAATCCAGAGCAGATGGTATACCATACAACATATACAAACTTGTTTAACCACTTCAAGACCGCCCGCCATCATAATACGGCGGCAGTTTGAAGTGGAATACCGTTGTTATGGTAGCACATAGCTACCATAACCCCGGTATCTATTTTTTCTGCAGGCGATTCCGCGTCTTGTAAAAGTGGTCTTAGCGGCGGATTCGCCTCGAGATCACTTTTATCAGAGGCGGGAGAGGTGGCCCCCCTCCTGCCGCTTTCCGGTCATCTCCGCTGCTTACCGGACCCGCCAGCAGCGGCGGAGATGATCAGGTCCATTCGCAATTTTGAAGCATGACATGTTGGGTATCATTTTACTCGGCGTAACATTATCTTTCACAATATGTAAAAAAATATCGTGCTTGTAAGACCACTGCACAAATACGGTGTGACATAAAGTTTTGCAATGGCTGCCATTTTATTCTCTAGGGTGTTAGAACCCCCAAACATTATATATATTTTTTATAGCAAAAAAAAAAACAGATTTTAACTCTTAACCACCGAACTCCAAAAAGAGGCTAGGTCTGGAAGTGGTTAAACAAAGCCTGCCAAACATTTATGTACGTTTAGATCATGTATCAGAATAGTTCAAGCACCAATGCAATGCTTCATCATACATCAATGTAAGTTCCAGGTATACACAACCTTATAATAGAATTCTATCAATCAGTGGGACTCCTGGGTTGTCCAGCCATTGAGCCCATAGTTTTTCAAATATATTAGGGCACCCCCCTGTGCTGGTAAATAAATTGCTACAATCAGAGTCTCGCCCATATGCTTCACATTCTGAACGTGTGGGTGGGTCTGTTGATTTCCAGTCCATTATTATAGGCCTATGTGCTTCAAATGGCCTCACTAGTTATAGTTTGCAATAGTAAGTTTTCCAACTTATTCTTAAAATGCATTGTTTGGGCTCCAGTTGTTGCCCGGTAATTTATACAGAGCTCTCTAAAGCTGCATTGGAGGGCAGTGGAGACTAGAGGTGCACCGAATGGACATATGGGTGCCACAACCGAAAATTCAGGATGCACTTGGTCAAAACCGAAAACGACAAACAAAATTTGCGTCCTTTTTTTCCCACAAATAGAGCTTTCTTTTGGTGGTATTTGATCCCCTCTGCATCATTTCTGATCGCCGCTATAAACAAAAGAAGAGCGACAATTTTGCAAAAAAACCCAAATTTCTTACTTTTTGCTAAAATTCCATTCCAAAAAAAAAAAAAAAAAAAATATAAAATAACATTTTTTTTCTATCGGGTTTTGTTTAATTTATAGTCTTCCTCATATTTTTGGTAAAAAAAAATCGCAATTGGCGTTTATTGATTGGTTTGCGCAAAAGTTGCCGCGTTTACAGATGATGAGAATTAATTTCTGGGATTTTTATTTTTTTTTTTTAATTTTTACTAGTAATGGCGGCGATCTGCGATTTTTAGCGGTACTGCGATATTGGGGCGGACATGTCAGACCATTTTGACACTTTTTTGGGACCATTGGCATTTATACAGCGATCAGTGCTATAAAAATGCACTGATTACTGTGTAAATGCCATTGGCAGTGAAGGGGTTAACCTGCAGGGGGCACTCTAAGGGTTAACTGTATTCCCTGGGCGTGTTCTAACTGTGGGGGGACTGCCCTGGCTGGGGAAAGGGGATGGTCACAGCTTCCATATACAGGAAGGCTGTGATCATTGCCCTTCCCCCTTCAACAGAACGGAGGTCCGTGTTTACATACACGGACCTCCGTTCTTTCAGTGCGGGGGAGCCATCGCGGGTAGCCGGCGGGGATCGAGTCCACCCTACCCGCTCCCTGGCTCCCCCGAACACAGTGAGCGCGCCTCCGGCGGCGCCCGCGCGCTCACAATGCTAGTTATCGTGGCCGCCATCCTGTGATGGTGGTTCGCGATAACGAACCACCTTGCCGCCGTCACGCTGCAGCGGGCGGTCGGCAAGTGGTTAAGAAAATAAATATATGTATGTGTGTGTATCATATTCAACTTTTTTAATTAATATCATGAATTTAAATTAATATGAAATTATTGTCGGCCATTATCGTCCCCTTTAGCGCAAGAAAAGCTCAAGAAAGTTGCATCTCTTTAAATTCTATGTGTCGTCACACTGGTCCGTTGTGCTTCTGTTGTGTTAAAAATTTTGCTTGCTGCATTTTTGGTCAGTTAAACTGCACCAAAAATGCACCTCCCTGTTGAAATGCTTTGAGAATGCATCAACAATGCACCCATGGTACATTTTGGATGCAGCTTTTGAGTCACATGACCTGTGAAAAACACACCATAAGCACAGTTAAATCATGCTAAAATTGCGTTTCTCCTATCGTTCACTGACAGACGCAGCTCACCATTACGTGTGGGTTTATGCTGGTTCCACTAGGAGTTAACTAGGCAGGGAAAAGAAACATCTGACCCCTCCCATGGGGCCGTCCCCTCTTCCCAGATAAACCCCCTCTATGGAATAGCTCACCAGTCTAAATGCCTAGTTTGCAAGGAGTTGATCTGGCTTCTCTTTAGGGGAATTGCGGTCCTGTTTGTGACCATTTCTTTTTAATTTAATTTTATTTTATTTTGTTAACCTTCTCTTCAATCAAGTGATCTACTATCAAGAAGCGGTCGGGGCATGGAGAGTCCATGGGCTCTGTACTTTCCCCGACCTGGCCAACTGTTGCGAGCCAGTCCCGATGTATGGGCACCCGCCGCATAGTGCCCGTTCTGTGCGGGTGGCCTGGGGTGATCCCCGCCTGCGCCCAGCCCAGATGCGATTCTGTAGGGCGAATTCTGGCCTGCAGCATACCGTCCAGGCAGGGACGGAAAGTCTACAACTGGGTGGCTACCCACAGCACTCGCGGAGTGGTGAGGGCGGAACATCACCTTCCGGCAATCTCTGCCATTTACATTCCAGGGGTGTCGCCAGACATTGGACCAGGGAGAGTGGTCCCTCCACCCGGAGGTGTTCAACCAGATTTGCCGCAGATGGGGGACGCCGGACGTGGATCTCATGGCGTCCCGGTTCAATCACAAGGTGGAGACCTTTGTGTCCAGAACGAAGGATCCACTGGCGGTGGCCACGGACGCTCTGGTGGCCCCCTGGGGTTGTTATCAACTTCTGTATGCCTTCCCTCTGATAAAACTACTGCCGCGACTGATCCGCAGGATAGTGGCAGAGGGAATGCCAATAATCCTGGTGGCTCCGGATTGGCCTCGGCGCACATGGTACGCCGACATGGTGCAAATGGTGGCAGACACTCCTTGGCGGCTTCCGCTGAGAGACGATCTTCTGTCTCAGGGGCCCATCTTGCACCCTGCTTTACCCTCGCTGGCTTTGACGGCTTGGCTATTGAGTCCCAGGTGCTAAGAGACAGGGGAGTCGCTGAATCAGTGATTCCTACTTTGTTGAAGGCTCGCAAGTGTACCTCTCGCAAGATTTACCACCGCACCTGGAAGGCTTATATAGCTTGGTGCGAGGCGGAGGGTCATAACCCTCGCTCTTATGTAGTATCAAGGATAGAAACATAGAAAAGTGACGGCAGAAAAAGACTGAGTAGTCCATCGAGTCTGCCCCTTTTTATTTTTATTTTTTATTATTTTTTTTTATTTTTTTTACATTAACCTTGTTGTCTGACTATGGATTTATGTTTATCCCAAGCATGTTTGAAGCCATTTACTGTTGACTGTCTCACAACCTCTGTTGGTAGTTTATTCCAATCATCAAGCACCCTTTCAGTAAAATAATACTTTCTAAGATTAGATTTGAACTTCCCCCCCAGTTAGTTTGAGGTCATGTCCCCGTGTTCTTGATTTTGGTTTCATATTGAAAAGACTGCCCTCCTGAACCTTATTCACCCCCTTGAGGTATTTAAGTACTGGAGTTTGATTGACCCCCCCTTCAAGTTTAGATTAGAATCTTTCATAATAAAATGACTTTCCCACGAACTACTAACCTTATTTGATGGTTGTCTCCAACACTCTGTCAGTTGTCATTTACCGAAGTTTGTACGAACCCTATTTGTATTTAGGTATCAGTCTGTTGTTCCAATTACATTTTTTTTATTTTTTTTTATTATTTTTTATTTTTATTTTTCCCCGTCTGAGCTACCTGATGAGTCAGAAAAAGACGGCAGTGAAAAGATACAAAGATAGGAACTATGATGTATTCTCGCTCCCAATA
>BLSH010098192.1:153428-174373 GCA_018402905.1 Glandirana rugosa | reverse complement strand
AATATTATTTTAGGGAAAAAGAGAATGCAAAAGAGCTGCGTCTGTCAGTGAACGTAAGAGAAAAAGGGATTTTATTATAACTTACCGTAAAATCCTTTTCTCTGAGTTCACTGACAGACGCAGCTCCCACCCCTCTGGTTTTTTGTTGCACTGCTTGTGACAAACTGAATACTATTGGCCAGCAGGGGGTTTTATAGGCTCAGGTGAGGACGGCCCCCATGGGAGGGGCCAGCCTATCCCTGATGCTTTTGCATCTGTTTTGCCTAGTCACTCCTGATAGGACGACATAAAACCCATGTGTCATTTAAGAAGAGCTGCGTCTGTCAGTGAACTCAGAGAAAAGGATTTTACGGTAAGTTATAATAAAAATCCCTTTTATTTATTTATATATATATATAATTTTTTTTTTTGATTTGTATTTTAGCAAAAAAGAAATTTGTTTTTTTTTTTTGCAAAATGGTCGCTTTTCTTTTGTTTATAGCGGTGATCAGAAATGACGCAGAGGTGATCAAATACCACCAAAAGAAGCTCTATTTGTGGGTAAAAAAAGGACTCAAATTTTAACTTGGGCACAACGTTGCACGACCGTGCAATTGTCAGTCAAAGCAACGCAGTGCCGAAACGCAAACAGTGCTCTGGTCCTAAAGTGTGAAATCCTTCCGGGGCTTAAGTGGTTAAAAAGCAAAAGCACCATGCTGCTAATTGCACATTAAAGATACAGGAGCAGCATTTTTTTGGGGGGGGTGGAGGTTAACAAACGCTCTAATTATATACTGTATATAAATTTACTGTATAATAGGGGAGTAACATTCTGACTTAAATGTGTAAAAAGGTCTGGCCCTCAAAAGGCAGCATTTTAGGACAGGTAGAATTTTCAGAAAGGCATCATAATGATAGCCTGTAAATATTTTACAACAGGTATTTTTTAGAGTATATTTATCCTGCTACATTACTTGGCTTGCTTTTTTTCCCCCTGCCTCTGGTGCTTTTAATGTGCTGACCACAGCTCTGGTCCTCTTATTTCAATCAGGATGGCGGCCTAGTGGAAGAGCCCACTACTTCACCATTTTTGCCTTCACCAAGCCTGAAGCTCCCCCATCCCAACAGTGCACTCCCTAATCAAGCCCTTGGTGGCATGACACCAGGCCTAAACATGCAGAACTTGAATTCCTCTAGACAGGTAAGAAATTTGAAGAAATGCTTGTCAAAGTGCAGTAAGCAAAACACCAGTTTCCTAGCATGTTTATTATTTAAATGGGCTTTTTATACAATAAGGACACTTTTACGCTGCCCTGCTGTGGTTTAGCCACAGCACAATGTACCTGTGGTTTCCCAAAGAGTTCTATTATGTCCTGCGTTTTTTGGTGTGTTTTCTGAAAGCGCACCAAAGATGCACTATGCAGGACTTCGGTGCGCTTTCTGAAAATGCATTAGAAACATGGGACATGCTAGAAGTGTCTATGGGAAAGCGCGGGTAACCCGCATGAAACACACGGGTGCACTGCTCTACGGTTTAGCCACAGCAGGGCAGTGTGAAAGCGCCCTAAGAATCTGAATAGTGTTTGTTAGATTTTACAGAAATAATTAATCCCGGAGTAAATGAGTGGGCAATTCAAAAACAAAGCCAGGGGAAACAAAAGGAGAAAATAATATGCACTCATACAACACTAAGAGGCTAACAAAATGGAGGAACTGGAGATGCTATTACACTCGGAGGACTTAGACTTTGTGAGAATAACTGAAACTTGCTTTGAGAGGTCACACGATTGGTTGGCCAATATACAGGGGTATTCCTTGTATCCAAAGGACGGAAGGTAGAAGAGGGGGAGGGGTCTATATGTCAAAAATGATGCAGGGATGGTGGAGAGGAGCGACATTATGAATGGGACGAGGGGGGAGGTCTAGAACGTCAAAGAGAAGAAGTAAGTGGGAAATTAATAGTGGGGTATGTTATAGGCCATCCAACCTGCAGGAGGAGGAGGAGCCGGAACTACTATCCCAGTTAGAAATGGCAGCGAAACAGGGAAATGTAATCATAATGGGGGACTTCAATTATCCCGACACTGGGCAGAGGGGGCAGCTCACTCATTAAAGGCCTGTCATTTCATAAATATCTTACAGGACAACTTCATGTCCCAATTAGTGGATTCCCCAACTAGAAAGAACGCCCTGTTAGATCTATAAATTATGAATGATCCAAGTCTGATCTCAGATGTGACGATACGCGGCAACTTGGGATATAGCGATCATAGGATGATCGCTTTTAGCATAAATCACAGGAAAAGGAGGCATGACGGTAGCACAAAAACACTACATTTTAAACAAGCCAATTTTTCTGAACTGCAGTCATTGCTACATGACATTAATTAGGACCAAATCCTAGAAACCTTGAACACAGAAGAGAAATGGTAATGCTTTAGGAGCATATTAAACAAAGGTATCACACAGTGCATTCCAATGGGCAATAAATATAGAAGAGCGAAGACTAAACATGGGTGGCTAAACCGTAATGTGAAAAGCCTCATTAAGGAGAAAAATATGGCCTTTAAAAAAATATAAAGGTAATGGGTCACCATCAGCATTCCAACACTACAAGGAATGCAACAAGTGTAAAAACGCAATCAGATGAGGATGGTTACAGATGACACAAAGAAGGCAACTGTACTAAATGCCGCCGCCTTGTTTTTACGCAGGAAAAAGGGTTCACCGACCGCTACTGTGCTGTTAGGGACACAACACAGGACATACTCTCGTGGCTAACAGAGGATGGAGTCATGGACAGACTTAATAAACCTAACACAAATAACTCAAGAGGACCAGATGGCTTACACCCGAGAGTCCTCAGAGAACTCAGCCAGGTTATAGCCAGGCCATTGTTCATAATCTTTGTGGGCAGCATGACGACAGGATTGGTACCAGCTGATTGGAGAAAAGCCAATGTGGTTCCAATATTCAAAAAAGGGCAGAGACCTATTCCTGGGTACTACAGGCCAGTCAGCCTAACATCAATAGTGGTTAAATTATTGGAGGGGGTGATTAGGGACTATATCCAAAGATTTACTGAGGAAAATAATATCATTAGCGGTAATCGGCATAGGTTTACGAAAGGTTGTTCCTGCCAGACCAATCTGCTAACGTTCTACGAGGAAGTGAGCTGCCATCTAGATAGGGGGAGACCTGTGGATGTTGTGTATCTGGATTTTGCAAAAGTATTTGATACAGTTCTCCATAAACGCTTGATTTACAAGCTAAGATCTGCAGGCATGAACAATAAGGTTTGTGCTTGAGCAAAAAACTTGTTAAAGGGACTTGTCCAAAGGGTGGTGATAAATAATGTACTCAGACTGGTCTGGAGTGGTATTAATCAATAAAAATTATATATTCTTCAGCGCCAACGGATATAAAACAAACCGTTGTATGGGTCAGCTGCAGTGTTAAAACTTGCTGTTATAGCAAATACAGTTGAATCGTGAAACCGCGCTTATTACATATGATAAAATGAATAGATATAGTTTTGACATTTTAGTATCAAAGTCCATATACACAGTCCCAAAGTAAAGGTGGATAAGGTGTTCAGTGCCTATATATTAGACGTACTCAGAAGCACTCAGACTGGGTGCCCCACATGGATGTACACTCACCCGTTAGATGACCCACTACCTCTAGTGCGGTCGAACACGTTTGTGGGCTGACCCCTGCTGTGCTCTGTAGGCTTCCGGCTCTTGAATTAGTATCCCCAGGCCTGGCCCTACCATGGGTCCCAGTGGGTCCTTTGGACCCAGGCAGCACTTTGAGAAGGTCAGCAAATTGTACCACGGCCGCCTCTCCTTCGCTTCTATTTCCCCAGCAAATTGATGACCAAGATATTTTTCCAACAGTTTTGTGTGTCATAGTGACAACGGCCCGCTCCGCCTGCCCCTATACTACCCTAGCCTGTCTATATGCTACCCTAGCCTGCCTATATACTACCCTAGCCTGCTCCTTGGAATTTAACATAATAGTAGCAGGTCATAATTTTGCATATAGGCAAGATGCTGTTGCATGTAAATCTGACTTCCTGATGCATTTAATTTTAGTTTTAATTATCGTGATATAAAATGGATGTGGGGGCCTTTTGGTGTGCATGATTTTTTTGAGGGGGTGTGGGGTGGCAGGCAGCATTTCATCCTTGGACCCAGGCAGCACAATGTATTGGGCCAGCCCTGAGTATCCCCTCATCAGATTGATATGTGTAAAGGAATAGAAAAGACCTAATTGCGCAGTACCGTAAATCACGTATATGCATTGTTTAAAACGACTTACATTTATAAGGTGCGTTATCCTGGCACCCGACTTGCGAGGCAGATGATTTTTGAGGGAAATCATCCCTATTGATGTCAGCCGTCTGCAGGACCGGCCTGGCGCGATTTCCTGGGTCAGATCATGGGCGGATGTATGTCAATGTGATTCAAGGGCCGGAAGCCTACAGAAACCAGCAGGGGTCATCTAACAGGGGTGAGTGTTCATCCATGTGGGGTACCCAGTCTGAGCACGTCTGCGGCACCTCTAATGCATAATATGTAGGCACTGAACACCTTATCCACCTTTACTTTGGGACTGTGTATATGGAGTTTGTTACTAAAATGTCATAACTATATCTATTCATGTTATCATATGTAATTAGCGCGGTGTAACCCTTTCATGGTCTGGAGTGGTGACTGACGTACCCCAAGGTTCTGTTTTAGGACCAATTCTATTCAATTCATTAATAAATGATATAGCGTATGGGATAAATAGCTCAGTCTCAGTTTTTGTGGATGACATAAAGATAAGCAGAGCAATAAACTCACATCAGGATATAGAAATTTTACAGAATGACCTGAACAAAATAATGAGTGGGCAGACAAATGGCAAATTTGGTTTAATTAGGTTTAATGTGGAGAAATGTAAAGTAATGCACTTGGAGGCAAAAAACATAAATGCAGACTTTGCACTAGGGGGAACCTCTGGGAGAATCAAGGATGGATAAAGATCTGGGGGTCCTAGTAGATGACGGATTGAGCAGTAGCATGCAATGTCAGGCTGCAGCTACCAAAGCCAACTGATTATTAGCAAGCATTAAAAAAAGGGATGTACTCCATGGATAAAACGATAATCCTACCACTTTATAAAACCCTGTTTAGGCCACATCTGGAGTATTCTGTCCAGCTGTGGTCACCGGTCCTCAGAAGGGATGTGCTGGAACTGGAGAAGGGCAACGAAACTAATAAGGGGACTGGAGGACCTCAATTATGAGGAACAACTGCAAACACTAAATGTATTCTCGCTGGAGAAGCGCCGATTGAGAGGGGACATGATAGCGATATACAAATACCTTAATGGAGATCCCAGCATAGGAAAAAAAACTATTCAGTCTCAGGGAGTGTAAGAGGACACGGGGCCACACAATGAGATTGGAGGAGAAGCTGTTTAACCTTAAACTGTCCAGGGGGTTCTTCACCATCAGGGCAATAAGGATGTGGAACAGTCTCCCACAACTGATAATGGCTGCGGGGAGTAATGATATTTTTAAAAGTCTCTTGAATGTATCTCTTAAAGAACACAACATACAGGGCTATGGGAAATAATTATACGCTGACACACATACACCTACACAGGTTGGACTATTGTCTTTTTTCAGCCTTGCCTATTATGCAACTATGTAACTGAGATTAACTTCTAGGGAGACTTATAGGGTTAAAGAAAGTTTAGCCAAGTCTAGTCATTGCAATGGAAATAGTGGAGTAACATTCAGTCTTATATTTGTACAAAGGTCTGCGCCTCGAAGGGCAGCATTTTACGAGGTCACAGACTCGCCTTGAGCCCTTTTTTTTTTATATCTTTCTTTTGAAAAATATATTAGAGAACGTAAGATTTTAAGTCAGAAGAATGTCTAGGGAGATGCATAATAAAAATCCAGACTTGATAACAATATTCCCTTCACACAGATACAGAGTGGCAATCTGGGTATGTTTGGCAATAGTGGAGCAGCACAAGCCAGGTCCATGCAACAGCCACAGCAGCCACCAGTGCAACCTCTCAACTCATCCCAGCCTAGTCTTCGTGCTCAAGTGCCTCAGTTTTTATCCCCTCAGGTAGGTCTCTGGATCTGTTATATCCTAAATGGCTTGGCATGTTTACAATGACAATGTATGACGTCTGCAACACATAATTCTAGAATTTGCTGAAGTCCAGAATACCCATAGGAGGGCTTTTTATGCATTGCTGTGAAGACGAAAAATAAATCTCTCCAAAAGGGAAGATTCATGGGCAATTCCATTTTACCTGGCAATCCTGTACAATAATTCCCCTACCACTAAACCCGCTAGAAGAGGGGGAAAAAAAAATAGCCTGCAAGACAATAGCATAATGTGTTGGTATGCATCGCATACTAACACATTATGAAATACTTGGGAGCTCTTCGTTCCGGCAGCCAGCTCTGATTTTCCGGCAACCTCCGCCGGATCATCGGAGCGCATGCACCGCTGACATCAGCGGCTGCATGCAGGGCGAATATCTCCTAAACCATACAGGTTTAGGAGATATTCATTTTACCTACAGGTAAGCCTTATTCTAGGCTTACCTGTAGGTAAAAACAGCTTTGGGAGTTTACTACCGCTTTAAATGAAAATTGCTAGTAAACCATAAAAGCGAAACACCATAGAAACCGTCAACTACACAAATGAAATGCATATGAGAACTGTTATACCTGGCAAAGGATTCGTACTTCTGTCTTTCCAGTCCTGAAATTTACACCACTGACACACAGCCCTATCTTTCATAGTTCTATAGTTAGCCAGGTTGAGAAAAGACACATCCATGTAATTAAGTAGTAGAAAAATAAAGAAACAGATCAGGACAGAAAACCTGTTCGTTTTTTTTTTTTTTGTTTTGTTTTGTTTTTTTTTTCTGCTGCAGTTTACAGGTTTTTAGGTCAGATCTATATTTAGGCAAATATGATAACTTTTTTTTTTTTAACTAACTATATTTCTCCTATCGTTCACTGACAGACGCAGCTCTCCATTAAGTGTGGGGTTTATGCTGGTCTCACTAGGAGTTAACTAGGCAGGGAAAAGAAACAGCTGGCCCCTCCCATGGGGCCGTCCTCTCTTTCCACATAAACCCCCTCCATAGCATAGCTCACCAGTCTAAATGCCTAGCTTGAAAGGAGTTGACCTGGCTTCCCTTTAGGGGAATTGCGGTCCTGTTTGTGACCATTCTTTTTATTTTATTTTCTTGTCTTCTATCAAGATGATCTGCTATCAAGAAGCCGGTCGGGGCATGGAGAGTCCATGGGCTCTGTACTTTCCCCGAACTGGCCGACTGATGCAAGCCACTCCCGGAGTATGGGGACTCACCGCATAGTGCCCGTTCCGTGCGGGTGGCCTGGGGTGATCCCCACTTACGCCCAGCCCGGATGCGATTCGGTAGGGCGAATTCTGGCCTACAGCCTGCCGTCCAGGCAGGGGCGGAAAGTCTGCGACTGGGTGGCTACCCATGGCGCTCGCGGAGTGGGGAGTCAGAGTTCCGCCCTCCCCCCCCCCCCCCCTTTTGCAGTACAGGGGGTTTCGGCCTCTAGTGTCTAACGGCGGCCATTTTGACCACATGTCTGCAAAAACACGCGTACAGCGTTTTCCCTTCTCTGTGGAGCGGTGGTGATCGGACGGCGCAGCTCTTCTGATGGTCCTCTGGGGTTACTGGCAGCAAAAAACATCAAGTAACAGCTGGGCTCCCCTGTGGGTGCTGGTGGTGGTGGGTGCAGTCCTCCTAGGTTCCCTGGTGCACTGTGGGGCGGTGGTGTGCGGCAGTGTGGGGGTGCCTCATCCTCTTTAGTACCACGGTGTGTCACTGAGAGGGGTCTGGGGGCAAAAGCAATGGCAGATTACACTGCTGAACCTGCTGAGGAGGCATCAGCGGTGGCACAATCTGCGCAAGGGGCTTTTTTGGACCAGCTACAGGCGGTCTTTAGTGAATTTCTTCCCCGGGCGGAGGTCGCCCAACAGGCCTCCAAGAAGCGCCCCCTTCCCCCCCCCCTTATTCATCGGGGGAGGATCCGGAAGTGGTCTCAGGGACCCCAGTGGACCTATCTGATGGGGAACTGGGCCCATCGGACGGTGAAGAGGATCAAGGGCGGCGGCTACGCGCGAAAAAGCGTTGGTCGCTGCCATTATCACTGGCATTCGCACTACGCTGCGATTGAGCCAGGATGGTGAATCGCAGACTTCTGCATATGTGTGTGGGTCCTCTGGGCCCCCTAGGGCCCCAAGGCTTACCCCTACGATCAATTTTTGAGCTGCAACGTCTGCAGCTTTCCGTTTCGCTGTCAAAACGGCTCGCTGCTTGCTATCCCTTTGAGTAAAGCTTTTTGAAAAAATGGGAATCGACTGTGGTGGACCCACCGATAGCCCGCCTTAGTAAGGTGATGACTATTCCTCTGGAAGGGTCTCCTTCTTTCAAGGACCCCGCTGATAGAAAAACAGAGGCGCTTTTAAAGTCGCTTTTCCTGGTGGCAGGTTCTGCTCTGCGGCCAGCCCTGGCGTCCGCCATGGCGGCTCAACATCTGTCTGAGCATATGGCGGAGCTTCAATCCGATCTGGAATGCGGTCGCCTGATGGATGCTCCACAGAGGGCTGAGTTTTTGCTCCAAGGGTTCAAGTTCCTTTGTGATGCGGCCGTTGATTTACTGCAGATGTTATCCAGGATAGCTATTTTTGCCGTTATCCTCAGAAGGATACTCTGGTTGCGTTCTTGGTCTGGCGGCCATGCTTCCAAAAAATGTCTTGCTGACCTCCCTTTTCAGGGTGGACGTCTATTTGGTCCACATTTGGATGAGATCATAAAAGACTTTACGGGAGGTAAGAGTAACGTTCTTCCAGAGCCCCGGAGGCGCGAGTTTCGCCGTAGACAGGGGCCCCCTCCCTCGGGTCAGGAAAGGTTTTTTCGCGACCCCAGCGCAACAGGTAAGGGGACCCGTCCCGGTAAGGTCGCTGCAGGGGCCGGTAAGTGGCAGTGGCAGCGCAAAACCGAAAAGGCGGAAGACAAGTCCTCCTCAGCCTGATGGGTTGCCCCCACCCCAGTTTCGGTGGGGGGACGTCTTCTGGGGTTCGCAGACCGGTGGCTGGCTCACATTCCCGATCGTTGGGTCCGGGAAGTGGAGTCCGCTGGGTACAGGATAGAGTTCAATACTCTACCCAAAAACAGGTTCTTCCCATCAAACTTAGGGCTCCCGCAGGATCGCCTGGAGGCCCTTTTCGGGGCTGTTCAAGCTCTTTCAGACCTCGCTGCAGGATTTCGGCTGGTTACTCAACCTGCAGAAGTCGTCTGTGTCACCAACCAGTCGCCTGGAGTATCTGGGTCTGATATTGGACACAGTGCAGACGAAGGTGTTCCTCCCTCTGGCCAAGTTGCTATCTCTGCAGTGTGTACCCTTCTGTCGCACCGTCGGTCTGCATTACGATTCTGTATGCGGGTGCTGGGGCTCATGGTTTCGTCTTTCGAGGCGATACCATTTGCCCAGAGTCACGCTCGTCTCCTTCAGCAAGCAATTCTGGCTCGGTGGGACAGGTCACCTTGGGCCTTCTGATTCGTCTGAACTCACAGACCAGGGCGCCTCTGACCTGGTGGCTTCGGGACTCGGCCCTGAGTCAGGGGAAGTCGTTCCTGCCCCTCCAGTGGGTGAGCACCACCACGGATGCCAGTCTTTCAGGCTTGGGAGGGATCCTGGGTCAGCTGTCTGCCCAGGGCCGTTGGTCGGCACAGGAGGCTCGCCTCCCCATCAATGTACTGAAACTGAGAGCAATCAGATTGTGCCTATCTCATTGGACAGTGAGATTGCAGGACCGTCCGGTCCGAATTCAATCGGACAATGCCATAACAGTGGCGTATGTGAACCATCAGGGCGGCACAAGAAGTCCAGCATCTGCGACGGAGGCAGCTCTGATACTGCGTTGGGCGGAACGTCACCTTCCGGCAATCTCCGCCATTTACATTCCAGGTGTGGAGAACTGGCAGGCGGTTTTTCTCAGTCGCCAGACGCTGGACCAGGGAGAGTGGTCCCTACACCCGGAGGTGTTCAACCAGATTTGCCGCAGATGGTGGACGCCGGACGTGGATCTCATGGCATCTCGGTTCAATCACAAGGTGGAGACCTTTGTGTCCAGAACCAAGGATCCGTTGGTAGTGGCCACGGACGCTCTGGTGGCCCCCTGGGGTCGTTACCGACTTCTGTATGCCTTCCCTCTGATAAAACTGTTACCGCACTTGATCCGCAGGATAGTGGCGGAGAGAATACCAATAATCCTAGTGGCTCCGGATTGGCCTCGCCGCACTTGGTACGCCGATGTGGTGCAAATGGTGGCAGACTCCCCCTGGCAGCTCCCGCTGAGAGACGATCTTCTGTCTCAGGGGCCCATCTTGCACCCTGCTTTACCCTCGCTGGCTTTGACGGCTTGGCAATTGAGTCCCAGGTGCTAAGAGACGGGAGTCGCTGACTCAGTGATTCCTACATTGTTGAAGGCTCGCAAGTGTACTTCTCGCAAAATTTACCACCGCACCTTGAAGGCTTGTATAGCTTGGTGCGAGGCGGAGGGTCATAACCCTCGCTCTTATGTGGTATCCAGGGTCCTAACTTTTTTGCAGCAGGGCCTGAACAAAAAACTGGCTTTGAGTACTCTTAAGGGCCAGATATCGGCTCTGGCAGTTCTTTTCCAGAGACCTTTGACTTCGCACTCGTTGATTCACACCTTTGTTCAAGGTGTACGACATGTGGCACCTCGGGTGAAGGTTCCGTTGGCTCCTTGGGATCTGAATTTGGTGCTTTCTGTACTTTAGAAACCGCCTTATGAGGAAATCAGGGAGATTTCCTTACAACTGCTCTCGCAGAAGGTGGCTTTCCTAGTAGCCATCACCTCCGCCAGACGGGTGTCTGAATTAGCAGCACTCTCGTGCAAGACTCCCTACATAGGCCTGCATAAGGATAAGGCGGTCTTGCGACCCTCTCCTTCCTTTCTTCCGAAAGTGGTTTCTTCCTTTCACATTAATGAAGATATTGTCCTTCCTTCATTGTGCCCTCGTCCATCGCACCCAAAAGAAATTGAATTGCATGCCTTGGACGTAGTGAGGGCCTTAAGAGTGTATTTGTCTGCTACAGCTTCTTTTGGAAAAGCTGATGTTCAGTTTGTGCTGCCTGAGGGTCCGCGCAAAGGTTTGGCGGCCTCGTCGGCTACGATCTCTCGTTGGATCAGACAGACCGTGACCCATGCATATTTTGTTCGGGGCAAGGTTCCCCCCTTTTCCGGTCACGGCTCATTCTACCCGGGCTGTTAGCACTTCCTGGGCTTTTAGACACCAGGCCTCGGTGTCACAGGTGTGCAAGGCGTCCACTTGGGCCTTGGTTCACACTTTCTCTAAGTTTTATAAAGTTGATGTGTTTGCATCTTCGGATGCTGCTTTTGGCTGAAAAGTTTTGCAGGCGGCAGTGTAGGCGCGTCTGGCGCCTCCTTAGAGGTTCTGTTGGGTACTGTTGTTAGCGTTTACCCACCCCTCTTTTTGACACAGCTTGGGGACATCCCCACACGTAATGGAGAGCTGCGTCTGTCTGTGAACGATAGGAGAAAAAGGGATTTTATTAAAACTTACTGTAAAATCTTTTTCTCAGAGTTCACTGACAGACGCAGCACCCACCCCTCTGTGCTCTGTTCTTGTACGGCTTGTGTACGAACTAGTGAGCTGTGATATGGAGGGGGTTTATGTGGGAAGAGAGGACGGCCCCATGGGAGGGGCCAGCTGTTTCTTTTCCCTGCCTAGTTAACTTCTAGTGAGATCAGCATAAACCCCACACATAATGGAGAGCTGCGTCTGTCAGTGAACTCGGAGAAAAGGCTTTTACGGTAAGTTTTAATAAAATCCCTTTTTCCATTGATGTAAAACATGAAAAAATGTCAAACATTTTTAGGTCTTCATTTACATGGCCCTAGTCCCTCTGACTCCAGTTCAGTAGTAAATACTTTATAGATGGTACCCATCTACCACAGTAAAAAAACGCTATGGATGGTACCCATCTGCTGGCTGCATTTACTGGTGCAATACACATTACCAGTAGCTAACCACCAGTTTTTGGAACAAATTGTAACAGGCGAACACCCAACTCAAGGCAAGGCAGGTGAATGTTTATTTTTCTTTCATTCATTGAAGGACAATGGCGATTTTCATGAAGAATGGGTTTTAAGATGCCACCCACAAGAGCAGGACGGCAGGTGCATCTAAAACTAAAAGTGGGCGAACTTCAACACACAGCTCGGTTTTTTTTTAACCTAGAGTAATCATTTTTGTCTTTTTTTTTTTTACTTAGTGTTCAGGAGTAAGCATTTGTCTCCTTTTATGTTTTGAGGACTTTTTTCCTGTCAGTGGATTTTTTTACTTCCAAGGTTTTCCAAGGTTTTGCAGGCGACTGTGTGAGGCACGTCTAGTCTCTCACAAGAGTGCTCTTCTGTTGGGTGACGGTTTGTTGTTGCGTTGCCCACCCCTCAATTTGACACTGCTTTGGGACGTCCCCATATGTCATGAAGAGCTGCTGTGTCCGTCAATGAACAAAAGAGAAAACTGGATTTCTTGACTTACCGTAAAATCCATTTCTCTGAGTTAATTGACGGACGCAGCACCCACCCATCTTTTCTTGAGTTTGTACTGCTTGTTACGAACGGAGTGTGCTTAGCAGGGTGGAGGGGTTATACCAAGTAAGAAGGGCCACCCCCTGGGAGGGGCTGTGTCTGCTTTTAGATGAACTGTGTTCTGCCTAGTCCACTCCTAGTGATGAGGTGGATAACCCCATATGTCATGAAGAGCTGCTGTGTCCGTCAACGAACTCAGAGAAATGGATTTTACGGCAAGTCAAAAAATCCAGTTTTTTTAAACTACTCACCATTCACTTTTTTTAGTGCTTTTTGTGTTAAAAGGCTATTTTAACCACAGTTTCAGTTTGCTGGGAAGAAGTTGGGACAACAATGTTTGGAACACCATTTTAAACAACCATGGTTTACACCGCACCTTGCTATTTTAAGCTCTAACCACTAAGGTGCCATGCAGAACCACAAAAAGAGTAACAGATGGTAAGAACTTGTACTGTGCTGGTGATCCTCTTTATAGCTAGCGTTAATCTCTTCAGCCCCAGCCAAATAACACAGCTGCTATTCAGCAGGCGCCATACTGCTACCTGCAAACCAGCACCTTTCTCAGTCTACAGCTAAAAATCCTGTGACAGCAATAACTTGAAGGATAAGTTCACTTTTTTAAAAAAAATAATAATAATAAATGCACATTTTTTTTGCGATTAAAGAAATGTGCATTTATTATTCTTTGTTGCAGGAGCCTGTAAAGCATTGCACCAGCGATCAGAAGATCGCTGGTGCCATGCAAGTCTCTGCTGCAGATCTGTCAGTGTATCGGCTTGCTCATACCTCATACAAGGAAGCCGATACATTCTGACAGACTCAATTAACTACCACGGCGCTGTAGTTCACTGAAAACTACAAGCCGACAGCCGCAAAGGCTGCCGGACCTTGTAGTTTTCCACTCAGAGGACTGTGAATGAGTGATGCGGCTGGGCAGGCAGAGCCCCGCATGGCCAGGTCTTTTTTTAATTGTGGGAGAAGATTCCTGGTCTACTGTCACAGCAGGGTTCACGAGGCATTCATAACATGTTTCATCCTGAATATGGGTGTAACGTAGCAAGTTATGAAAGGTGACCTTACCCTTTAAACTTGTTTTCTGCATGGGGCCAGGCATGCCCACACTCCCAAACCCACGTGAAAATGCTCAAGCCTGGAAATAAGTTGTTTCTGGCACCAAGCCGTGCACAAAGCTTCACATGCATGTGTTTTGTATGTGCAAATAGTAAATTTCTAAATACATATAAATTCATAAACTGATTTTAAATGGTATAATTCACACTGCATTTAGGTGCATCCAGTTTAGCTGCATTTAGATAAAATTGAATTCTGTGTGTCAGTGGTCAGATTAGATACTTTGAACACATCTAAATGCATATACATGCAAGTGCATCTAAACACAGAAATTGACCTGGGAAACAAAGTTTCTCCTATTGTTCACTGACAGACGCAGCTTCTCCATTACGTGTGGGGTTTTATGCTGGTCTCACTAGGAGTTAACTAGGCAAGGAAAAGAAACGGCTGGCCCCTCCCATGGGGGCCGTCCTCTCTACCCACATAAAACCCCCCCATAGCATAGCTCTTCAGTTTCAATGCCTAGTTTGCAAGGAGTTGACCTGGCTTCCCTTCAGGGGAATTGCGGTCCTGTTTGTGACCGGTTTTTATTCAATTTTCTTTCATTTTCATTTGTCTTCTATCAAGCAATTGATCTGCTATCAAGAAGCCGGTCGGGGCATAGAGAGTCCATGGGCTCTGTACTTTCCCCCACCTGGCCGACCGATGTAAGCCAGTCCCGCCGTATGTGGACCCGCCGCATCGTGCCCGTTCCGTGCGGGCGGCCTGGGGTGATCCCCCCTTACGCCCGGGCCTGGATGCGATTCTGGAAGGGCGACTTCTTGCCTGCAGCATACCGCCCAAGCAGGGGCGGAAGGTCTGTGACTGGGTGGCTACCCATGGCGTCATCCGGAGTGGTGAGTGAGAGCTCCTTCCTTCCCCCCCTTTTTAGGGGCGAAAAGGGGGACCGACGACCCAAAAAAAAAAAAAAATTTTGCTGGGTAGCCACCGGTCTTGGCGCGTGGAGCCCTGTTCACCCCCCTGCACTTCCCCCCACACCGCACCCGATTGTCTAGCGCCGTTCGGTGTTATTGTGCCGCCATGCGGCGATCGGCCACCATTTTGCCGTAGCCGCAGACATATTGGGCCTATGGGGCTTTCCCTCTAGCGCTCAGAGCAGCCATTTGCGGTACTGCACATTCCCTGCAGGTGTTTTTCGGCCTCAAATGTTCAACGGCGGCCATATTGGATTCCCTGCTCATGCAAAAAACGTGTCTACAGCTTTTTACTTTCACTTTGGAACGGTGTGTGCTCCTGATGGCGCAGCTCTCTGACGATCCTCAGGGTTATGGCAGCAAACGGCAAGTATAGCTGGGCTCTCCTGTGTGTGCTGGTGGCGGCGGGTGCAGTCCTCCTGGGTCCCCTGGTGCACTGTGGTGTAGGGGTGCCTTTAACCTTTTCTATGCATCTATGTGTTCCTAAGGGAGCTGAACATGCTAGGAGTGCAATCTGCGCAAGGGGCTTTTCTGGACCAGCTGTGGCGGTTTGTAGTGATTTTCCCCAGGGCGGATGTCACCAACAGGCCCCCCAAGAAGCGTCCCCCCTCCTCCTTGCTTTTCAAGGGAGGATTTTTTGATCCAGAAGGTCCCTCGGACGGAGAAGAGGATCAGGGGACGGCAGCTGTGATTATAATTGGTATCGCGATGCGATTGAGCCAGGATGGCGAATCGCTGATTTCTGCGCATGTGGTGTGGCCCCCTAGGGCACCCAAGGCTTACCCATATGATCTTTTTCCTAATCGCCTTGTTTGTTGTAAGTGGCAGCGTCCGAAGCATTCCTTTTAACGCAGTGGAACTTGTGCCTGGCAGCATAATGATTGCTGGCTCGGATCCTAACCATGACCTGCCTGAGGTTTGCATGTCCTCCCTGTGCATGCGTGGGTTTCCTCCCGGTGCTCCGGTTTCCTCCCACACTCCAAGGGACTTGGGTCCAAACGGTTCGCTGCTCAGCTATCCCTTGATGAAAGCTTTTTAAAAAAAAAAAAAAAAAAAAAAGAAATGGGAGTCGCCTTGGTGTCCCGCCTATGGTCGCTTTAATAAGACAACGACCAGCCCTCTGTAAGGGGTTCCTGCATTCAAGGGCCCCGCTCGCAAAGACAGAGGCGCTGTTAAGGTCGCTTTTCCTGGTGGCAGGCTCTGCGGCCAGCTCTGACGTTCGCCATGGCGGCGCAATATCTGTCTGAGCTTATGACGGAGCTCCAGAATCTTCTGGACTGCGGCCGCCTGCTGGCTACGCTGCAGAGGGCTGACTTTTTGCTCCAAGGTCTCAAGTACCTTGGTGATGCGGCCGTTGATTTACTGCCTATGTGATCCAGGGTAGCGATGTTGCTGTATCCTCAGACGGGTACTCTGGTTGCGTTTTTGGTCCGGTGACCATGCTTCCAGAAAAGGTCTCGCAGACCTTCCCTTTCAGGGTGGACGTCTATTCGGTCCACGGCTGGGTGAGATCATAAAAGATTTCACAGGAGGTAAGTGCCTTCCTCCCAGAGCCCCGGAGGCGTGAGTTTTCGCCGTAGACAGGGCCCCCTACCTCGCGTCAGAAGAGGTTTTTTCGCGCCCCGGGCGTAGCGGGTAGAGGAACCCGCTCCGTTAAGGTCGCTGCAGGGGCCGGGTGCCGGCAGTGGCAGCGCAAAACCAACAAGGCAGAAAACAAACCTCAGCCTGATGGGTTGTCTCCGCCCGGGCTTCGGGTGGGGGAGGTTTCTGAGTTCAACACTCTGCCACCAGTCAGGTTCTTCCCTTTGACTTAGGGCTCCCGCAGGCATGCCGGGAGGCCCTCTTTGGGGCTGTACAAGCACTCGAACCAAGGGGTGATCGTGCCAGTGCCTCCAGCGAGAGGCTTCGAGGTTTTTTACTCATATCTGTTCGTGGTTCCCAAAAAAGGGGGGGGGGGTCCGGCCACTACTGGACCTGAAGGCCCTGAACCGGTATGTTAGGGTGCGGAAATTCCGGATGGAATATATCCACTCGGTTGTAGCGTCTCTAGACTTCAGGGATGTGTACCTCCATGTACCTATTTGTCCACGGCTTCAGCGTTTCTTTCGCTTTGCAGTGGGAGACCTCCATTTTCAATTCATGGCACTCCCTTTCGGTCTAGTCTCAGACCTCGAGTTTTTTTTTCACAAAACTGGTAGCTCCGTTACTGCGACAGAGAGGCATTGCGGTAGTAGCCTACCTGGACGACCTGCTCCTGCGAGCGGAATCCGCCTCGGCTGGGGAAGAGAAGGTGAGGATCACAATGACCTCGCTGCAGGACTTCGGCTGGTTGCTCAACCTGCAGAAGACGACGGTGTCTCTATCCCGTCGCCTGGAGTATCTGGGCCTGTTTCTGAACTCAGAGCAGGCAAAGGTTTTTCCTTCCTCCAGACAAGTTGCGGTCACTGCAGTCGGCAGTGAAAACATTCCTGTCGCACCGACAGTCTTCCTTACGTGGGGGGCTGGGGCTCCTGGTTTTGACTTTCGGGGCGATACCATACGCCCAGAGTCACACTCGTCTCCTTCAATGAGCAAGTTTGGCTCGGTGGGACAGATCCCCTTGATCCCTGGACCTTCTGATCCGTCTGAGTTCCCAGACCGGGGCGTCTCTGACCTATGGTTCTGGGACTCAGCGTTGATTCAGGGGAAGTCGTTCTTGCCCCTTCAGTGGGTGATCATTACCACGGATGACAGTCCTTTGGACTGGGGCGGGGTCCTGGGACAGCTGTTTCCCCAGGGCCGTTGGTCGGCACAGGAGGCTCGCCTCCCCATCAATGTACTGGAGCTGAGAGCAGTCAGATTGTGCTTTTTTCTCTGGATGAGATTGCAGGGTTGTCCGATTCGAATGCAGTCGGACGATGCCACAGCAGTGGCGTATGTGAACCATCAGGGTGGCACAAGGAGTCCAGCAGCTACGGCGGAGGCAGCAATGGTACTGCGTTGGGCGGAACGTCATGTTCCGGCAATCTCCGCCGTTTACATTCCAGGTGTGGAGAACTGGCAGGCGGACTTTCTCAGTCGCCAGACGCTGGACCAGGGAGAGTGGTCTTTCCACCCGGAGGTGTTCAATCAAATTTGCCGCAGATGGGGGACGCCGGACGTGGATCTCATGGCGTCCCGGTTCAATCACAAGGTGGAAACCTTTGTGTCCAGAACGAAGGATCCGTTGGCAGTGGCCACGAACGCTCTGGTGGCCCCCTGGGGCCGTTACAGCCTTCTGTACGCTTTCCCTCCAAAAAAACTGCTTCCGCGATTGATACGCAGGATAGTGGCGGAGGGGATACCAATAATCCTGGTGGCTCCAGATTGGCCTCGGCGCACTTGATATGCCAACGTGGTGCAAATGGTGGCAGACGCCCCTTGGCGGCTCCCGCTGTGAGACGATTTTCAGTCTCAGGGACCCATCTTGCACCCTGCTTTACCCTCGCCGGCTTTGACGGCTTGGCTATTGAGTCCCAGGTGCTAAGAGACAGGGGAGTCGCCGACTCCGTGACTTTGTTAAAAGCTCGCAAGTGTACTTCTCGCAAGATTTATCACCGCACCTGGAAGGCTTATATAGCTTGGTGCGAGGCGGAGGGTCATAACCCTCGCTCTTATGTCATGTCCAGGGTCCTGACTTTTTTGCAGCAGGGCCTGAACAAAAAACTGGCTTTGAAAGAGAATCGTCAGAGCCGATATCTGGCCCTTGAGGTACTCAAAGACCTTTGGCTTCGCACTCGTTGATTCATACCTTTGTACAGGGTGTGCGACACGTGGCGCCTCGGGTGATGGCTCAGTGGTATCTGCATTTGGTGCTTTCTGTTCTTCAGAAACTGCCATATGAGAATATCAGGGAGATTTCCTTACAATTGCCATCGCAGAAGGTGGCCTTTTTAGTTGCCATCACTTTCGCCAGACGGGTGTCTGAATTAGCAGCACTATCGTGCAAGTCTCCCTACTTAGTCACGCATAAGGATAATGCGGTCTTGCGACCCTCTCCTTCCTTCCTTCCAAAGGTGTTCTCTTCCTTTCACATTAATGAAGATATTGTTCTTCCTTCATTGCGCCCTCGTCCATCGCACCCAAAGGAGTTTGAGTTGCATGCTTTGGACGTAGTGAGGGCCTTACGAGGGTACTTGGCTGCTACAGCTTTTTTTTCGAAAAGCTGATGCTTTGTTTGTGCTGCCAGAGGGTCCACGCAAAGGGTTGGCGGCCTCGTTGGCTACGATTTCTCGTTGGATTAGAAAAACCGTGACCCATGCGTATTCTGTTCGGGGCAAGGTTCCCCCTTTTCCGGTCACGGCTCATTCTACCCGGGCTGTTAGCACTTCCTGGGCTTTCCGACACCAGGCCTCGGTGTCACAGGTGTGCAAGGCGGCCACTTGGGCCTCGGTTCACACTTTCACTAAGTTTTATAAAGTTGATGTGTTTGCATCTTCGGATGCTGCTTGGGCCGCAAAGTTTTGCAGGCGGCAGTGTAGGCACGTCTGGCGCCTCCTTAGAGGTTCAGTTGGGTACTGTTAGTTTTTACCCACCCCTCTTTTTGACACAGCTTGGGGACATCCCCACACGTAATGGAGAAGCTGCGTCTGTCAGTGAATGATAGGAGAAAAAGGGATTTTATTAAAACTTACCATAAAATCCTTTTCTCCGAGTTCACTGACAGATGCAGCACCCACCCCTTTGTGCTCTGTTCTTGTACGGCTTGTGTACGAACTGAAGAGCTATGCTATGAGGGGGTTTTATGTGGGAAGAGAGGACGGCCCCCATGGGAGGGGCCAGCTGTTTCTTTTCCCTGCCTAGTTAACTCCTAGTGAGACCAGCATAAAACCCCACATGTAATGGAGAAGCTGCGTCTGTCCGTGAACTCGGAGAAAAGGATTTTACGGTAAGTTTTAATAAAATCCCTTTTTTATACTTCCTGGATAATTTCTCCTCCATTTAAATAAACCAAATGGAGGAAGCTAATGTGAATGTAGCCTTATGGAAGGTTGAAGGGAGAATGAGCATCTCTGCTACATACCCATAAATAATTGTATGTATAGGTACTGTAATATCAGCCCTTTTACCCACAATATATGGTAACGTGTTATGTATCTGACATGTAACAAACCTTAACACGCTCATTTAAAACAACAAACTGTTGTTGCCCAGTGTACCAAGGTGGAGGTCAGGATTTCGAAATGTAAAGCAATGCCTATATGCAGGGCTCAGGAGTGCATATTTCAGAGTGCACAGTTCACAACTGCATATCGCAGAGAGTGCAACACTCTAGGGTGCAGAGGTCAGGAGTGCATATTGTGCAGGGTCCAGCACTGCATATTTCAGAGAGTGCAAAGATCTGGGGTGCATAATGCAGTGTGCAGAAGTCAAGAGTGCATATTGCAAAGAGTAAGTATTATTGGTACAGTGCCTTGCAAAAGTATTCGGCCCCCTTTGAACTTTGCGACCTTTTGCCACATTTCAGGCTTCAAACATAAAGATATAAAACTGTAATTTTTTGCGAAGAATCAACAACAAGTGGGACACAATCATTTATTGGATATTTCAAACTTTTTTAACAAATAAAAAACTGAAAAATTGGGGTGCAAAATTATTCGGCCCCTTTACTTTCAGTGCAGCAAACTCTCTCCAGAAGTTCAGTGAGGATCTCTGAATGATCCAATGTTGACCTCAATGACTAATGATGATAAATAGAATCCACCTGTGTGTAATCAAGTCTCCGTATAAATGCACCTGCACTGTGATAGTCTCAAAGGTCAGTTTAAAGCGCAGAGAGCATCATGAAGAACAAGGAACACACCAGGCAGGTCCGAGATACTGTTGGGGAGAAGTTTAAAGCCGGATTTGGATACAAAAAGATTTCCCAAGCTCGAAATTTGACTGGAAACTCTGATAGTGTCACGTCCACGTAAATATGCCTCTGAACTAATGTGTGTCCACCTAAGATAAATAGTAGTAATCAGTAACTCCAGTTGTAACCTAGTAAGTCTCTAGGAGTGACTTGAAGACCTCTCTCAAACGACGTGACTTTCATTTCCCCGGCTTATTAAAACGTGGGGTTAAAAAGTCAAAAAATAAACAATTTTTTCAAACTTTATAGGTTATTTACTAACACAGGGTGAACAACAACTAAGAAGCGTTTTTTAATGTCAAAATATAGAAATACAAACTTCGGACTTTACACCGTTTTCCA
>BLSH010098192.1:138686-152995 GCA_018402905.1 Glandirana rugosa | reverse complement strand
TTCGGTGACTCTCGACGGTTCGCACTTAAGTTGTTGAAAATTTGCGACAAGGTCGGTCCGTACTCTTACAAACCGGTGACCGACACCACTCACGTATGGGATACCCTCGTCCTGAAGCACTGTGTAGCGTCCACAAACAAAGGAAAAGTTTGTGAAGTGTCAACTAGGTCGATGTGAGGGGACTAAGTAGAGAACCCTAGAACACACTAAACGTGATACCTCACATAAGAGTACAAAATTTTCTTTAATGAACTTTTTTCACGTAGAGAAAAAAATCGTGACGGGTATATACTGTGTGCAACGTGGCCCTTCCTAGTACCTACTACCCCTGCGCCAGGCAAATGAAAAAATTATCACCAGCTGCTGCCTATATATACTAAGGTAACATAATTCAAATACCATACATGCAAGAAAAACATAAATGGCAAGGCAGTGCTAAAAAAAGAGATGCACTTTTTTCAAGTAATTTCTTTTAAAACATGAGAATACACTCCATAGTGCAAATCACACAAGATCCCAAGAGATGAATCAGGGGAGTGTAGCTGGATCAACTGTGAAGTGTTTGAAAAGGAAACAAACACCTGCGATGTGTCACGAAGTCCTGCTCCCATAGGGTATGCACTCACCACAGCCAGTGGCCAAACATTCTCATGCCTGGCTGGAACAGCGTTTAAAAGTTGTTGAATTCACGCTTGGCAGCTCTCAGTGGCTTGAACAAATACTTGAGCAGGTGGTACATGTGGAAAAGAGAACAAATCTCCACTAGTTCAGTAATGTCGAAACCATCAAAACGTTTATTTTGTTAAAAATCCTTAAGCCATCACACTTGCACAAAGCAATTAAAACACAAGCATGTAGTCACATAAAGATAGCTGGAGATAGAGCAGCTTATGAAAAGCTGTAATTTATCTCACCCGACGCTGCCTGCAGTGCCTGCGTCTCATCAGCTTCCTCATGTTGGCCAACCCCATGAGGAAATCTGTATGATGAAACATGTCGGGGCGTGACTGTTCGGCAACCAGCTGAGTCCGTAACACACGAGGAAGCTGATGAGATGCATGCACTGCAGCCAGCGTCGGATGAGATCGATTACAGCTGCTCAAGTATTTATTCAAGCCACTGAGAAGCTGCCAAGCGTGAATTAAACAACTTTTAAACGCTGTTCCAACCAGGCATGAGACTGTTTGGCCATTGGCCATGGTGAGTGCATTCCCAATGGGAGTGGGACTTTGTGACACATCGCAGGTGTTTGTTTCCTTTTCAAACACTTCACAGCTGATCCAGCTACACTCCCCTGATTCATCTCTTGGGATCTTGTGTTATTTGGACTATTAATTACTTTTAATAAGTGTATCTCTTTTTTAGCGCTGCCTTGCCATTTGTTTTTTTTTTTTTTTGCATGTATGGTATTTGAATCAATAGTGCATATTGCACAGGGTCCAGAAGTGCATATCGCAGAGAATGCAACACTCTGGGTACATAGTGCAGAGGTCAGGAGTGCATGTTGCACAGAGCGAATGGTCCAGGACTGCATATTGCAGACAGTGCAAAGATCTGGGGTGCATAATGCAGAGGTCAGGAGTGCATGTTTCGCAGAGCACAGGGTCCAGGACTGCAAATTGTAAAGAGTACAAAGATCTGGGGTGCATAATGCAGAGTGCGCAGGTCAGTGTATATTTCACAGAGCACAGGGTCCAGGGCTGCAAATCAGACAGTGCAAAGATCTGGGGTGCATAATGCAGAGATTGCAGAGGTCAGGAGTGCATAACGCACAGAGCGCAGGGGTCAGCAATTTGTAATGATCAGGCAACTTTTTACAGAGTACAGCCAAAAAATCAGTCCAGACATCCTTCCAAAGTACAGACTGCTCAGTTCTCAGTACAAACACCCCCTTTCCCCAGCAGAGATGCCCCCCTTCCCCCAAGTACAGACCTCTTAGTGAAACATCTCCTCCCTCACCAGACCAGATGCAGTGGCATTCCTCTCCTGGGTCCTGTCATATGACCAGAGCAGGGAAGAAGCCTTCCCGTGGCTATTAACTGCCACTGTCAAGAGCAGCGGGTGCCAAGTCTCAGGGGGTACTGTAGCTACCATAGGGAGTCCGCTTTTGTACCCTGCTCAGTACGCGGCCGAGTTTATTAACTTGGGCATCATGTGAGGGCTTTCATCAAGGCTCGTTAAAATAACAAATTGACATTTTGATAATGTTTGGACAATCGTGTAATACACTTCTGGTTTCTTGCTCTATTGTAGGTTCAAGCACAGCTTTTGCAGTTTGCAGCAAAAAACATTGGTCTCAACCCTGCACTATTAACCTCGCCAATTAATCCTCAGCATATGACCATGTTGAACCAGCTCTATCAGCTGCAGTTGGTGAGTAGCAACTATCACAATCTTTCAGTAGACATTTACTACAACCGGTCTGTTGCCCATGGTCAGATTATAGATATATTTAGAATATGCATGTGGAGGTCTGATAAAATACACAGCAGACCTGTTTCCTTTTCCCAGTTTGTGTCAAGTTAAGCTTATAATCTGTATTACAATTCCTCTCCTTTTGAGTAGCCTTAAGGCAATACCTAAATTGAAGCTTCAGATAAAACTAAAATGTTATGAAAGCGAATGAAATTGCATGGTTGTGTTGACAGCAGATTCCCTTCTCACATTAGGTCATATCAATTGATAAGCCTCTGTAGCCTTCCAGCTGCAGCTAAACTGAAATGCATGGTTCTCATTACAATTGCGTGCCTAAAAAAATAATTGTATTTTAGGTAAACAGTTTAAGCAATGATATTAATGTTAAATGGCCAGTTAAATGTTTTCATTACCCAGTTTTTCACTTGTTACATATTGGTGTAGTCTCACTTAATGATTTCATTGTCTTTAGTCCGTCTGACCCACTTCTACTTACACCTGCAGGCGTATCAGCGTTTACAACTCCAGCAGCAGATGTTACAGGCTCAGCGTAATGTTTCCGGACCCATGAGGCAACAGGAGCAGCAAGTAGGTCAAACCTGCTTATCTGGCATACGCAGCTCTGTCCATACTCAAGTGTTCATGTAGATCGCCTTCTGTACTGTGTTGTAGACTATGTATAATGTGTGATGATAGCCTGGCAAATGCCCATACTCTGCATATGAAATGTCTTATTTACCTTTATGTAATATAAATATTAGGTATATAAATATATGAGCACATGAAAAGAATGTATGATTTTTCTGTGATATTTTCAGTTTTTTTGACATGTAAAATTGGAATTTTGTTATAATTCTGGTACAGTGAACATTTTCTTTTTGTGGATTGATTGATAGTTTACAATAAGTAGTTACTTAGATCTGTAAGAAAGCTGAGGAAGCAATCTGTATAAGCAGATAAAAACATCATTGGTTTTTAAGCACAAATATCTCTTTTTTTCCGTCCTACCTTGAGAAATTCCAGACTCCGTTACTCCATACATACATTGCAGTTTTTAATTATATATTAATATATATTAAAATATATACATACACAGTTTTACCACACACACCTATTAAGACGTTTTTTTTCCGAACACCAGACAGATATTAAAAACATTTTAATTTATTTAGTCATTAAAAATCATTACGTTTTGCTTTTAGATAGTTAACAGCATCTTGCTGTAGTTCTCTGTATAGCAGCACAAAGTGAAAAAAAGGGGGGCAGCTTTCTGATTCTGGCAGGGCTCTATTTCAGAAAGCCGAATGCTTCTTAATTGGCTAGTGCCAGGCTGAAGTGGGTCTGTATTGCTTAATTTCAGTTCAGTCTTTAAGGAGGTTCAGGACTTTGCTGTACTGTCTGACAGGGGTTTTGGGTCCTTAAAGTTGTCTGAACAAAACTACAAGTCCCTCAGTAGATAAATTAATGACATACTTTACATGTATTTTAAGTTCATTTAATTTAGCTTCATGCTTGGTGTTCAGCTTTAAATATTTCTTAACAAATATAAAAATAACATGTAATATCATAGAAGTGAATTATTTTTTAAGCAGCATGCATCAAATAGATTTGAATCACCACGTGTCCTTATTTTCTTCTTAAAGCTGAGTTCCACCCAAAAGTTGAACTTCCGCTTTAAGTCCTCCTCCCCAACTCCAGATGCTGAAACTGAGCTTTTGGGGAGGAGGGGGGTGGGGATACCCTATTTTTAGGGGTACTTCCGCTCCGGTCGCCTTAGGCGATCGGAAGTGGAAGGACTCCTTCCCCCTCCCTCCCGAAGTCTTCTGGGACACAGGACAGATCCTAGAAGACTTCGGGACCAATCACAAAGCGCAGCGCCGCTCGCGCATGCGCAGTGTGCGCCCGGCCGTGAAGCCGCGGCCGGGTGCCCACAGTAGCAATGCCGGCGCCACGGAGGGGAGGGGGAGAGGAGCGAGGCTCCATCGCTGGACCGGGAGACAGGTGAGTGTCCGTTTATTAAAAGTCAGCAGCTACACTTTTTGTAGCTGCTGACTTTTAATAAACCTAAGGAAAGGGTGGAACTCCGCTTTAAGGCGGAACTTCACCCAAAAGGAAAAGTTTTGCTTGTTTGCATCTTCCGGCCCCCCCCCCCCCCCCTTTTACTGCCAAATTTGGCAATGTTTGGGGGTGGAGCAGGCACCTGGTTTTGACCAAGTTTGGCCCCCTTCTGCCCACCCCCCCCAAGCCTTCTGGTCCCAGTGAACTGTGGGACCATTCACAAAGCGCAGCGTGGCTCACGCATACACAATGGGAAACCAGCAGTGAAGCCAGAAGGCTTCACTGCTGGTTTCCCTGACCTAAGATGCTGGGCCTGCACCCGAAAACTGATTGAAGAATCGGCTCGGGTGAGGACATCGCTGGATCCCTGGACATGCAAGTGTCCTTATATTATAAGTTGGGAGCCGCTGTATTTTTTTGGGGAGGAGACTGGAGCTCCTCTTTAAGGCCAAACTCCAGGAAGCCCATTAAATACACATATTAAATACCTATATATGCGCTGTCTTAACCTGTCAAAAGGTTCGTATTTCTGCTCATCCAGTTCTGAGATTTGCACAGCCCAGTCTTAAAGGGCAAGAGACTTGTGTTTTTTATTTGCTGCTACCTCTTACAAATGATGTCGCTACCAGCCTGTGAATTTGCAGGTACAGGAAAAGTGGCATACTGATACTTATCTGTCACATTTATGCTGCTTTTTCCTCTCTTGTCTGGGCCCTGCTGTATAGGGGGTTGCAGAAGGCTAGTAGCAGTTCAAATTCAGATATTTACAGTGGTTGCGCTAAAGAAAAAATGTAGTGATGTATTAATTTCAGAGATGCAATCATTCCTGTCTATTATATCTGCCTGAAGTTCAGCCTTAACTTACACTTAAAACAGTTTGTCAGAATTTCAACATTTCTGCTTTTTTTTTTCCCTCTGCAGGTTGCACGTACAATCAATAACATGCAGCAGCAGATACAGCAACATCAGCGCCAGCTGGCACAGGCTCTGCTTTTGAAGCAACAGACTCCCCCTCAACACCCACCATTGCATCCTCCTGCAGGCAAGTCAGCTCTGGACAGCTTCTTACCCCATACCCCAGGTCCAAGCCTGACTGACCTGCACACCAAAGAACAGCAGTCTTCTTCAAATACTTACTCTTCTTACCCAATTGGTATGTTCTAAGCTGTCTGGTAAAACTTGCTTTTAATAATAACCGTGGTATTTTTAATAAACGTTACTGTAGTATAGCGATATAAATAACTCCTGGAATCCCGTTGCTATGGCCAGTGCAAATATTTTTTCCTACATTTTTTTTAAAATTTGCTTCAGCACGGATGATCTAATGCTTTGAGCTTGATATGAAAAAATGTCGGTATTTCATTTTTAAACAATACTACAAATCTGTAGCATAAACACGATGAGTAAAGTCCAATTTAAAAAAAAAAAAGGTGTCCATTTAAAGAGCCTTCAGTAAAATGAACAAAATGAAAAATAGTAATTGTATCTTTATAACTCAACGCAGTGATAACACCTCCAGAAACAGTGCATCTTCTGTTCCCAAGGGAAAATAAAACGACACTGTGCAATTGCCTTCCACTCAGTGTGTGCCAAAATAACCCACTAGAAATATGTAACTTTAAGCGCCATCAAGTCTTAAATGGCTAGTCCTTTTCCAAGCTAATATTCCAAATACGTCTCTGCACATATTGCTCCAATTGTCCATATTATCCAGGTCAAAAAAAGATCAAAGAAAACTCCCAATAGTGTCATAGTTTAAGACATTTATTAAAATTTTAATGTCCATACTCCACCAAATCGCTCTTAGCTGGTGTCTTCTTAAACTTCATTGCCCTCTACACTGTCAGACATGTGTGCACACGAAAGCAATATGGCTAACAAGCAGGCTTCTCCAAGACCCACTACAACTCAGCCCCAAGGTGATAAGCCGTGAAGTCGCACCCACACTTATGTAAGTTGGAGGTTGTCAATTGGCCTTTTTTCGGCCACCTAGGCTCAGGTCATTTCGAATTTTCAGTCCAGAACATGGTGTCCCAGGGATATAGGATTGAATTTTGGAGAAACCATTAATTTCAGGGATTGTATTTTAAAACCGGTTAGGATCACAACAGGGCATTCACTCCACCCTAGACCTGCAGGTTCTCAACACCTTCTTGCAGGTCGAAAAGTTTCAGATGGAATTTACCTTATCTGTCATTGCAATAATGATAAATTTCTGTCTTCAATAGAAATCAAAAATGCGTATTTTGAGCTTACATTTTCCACCAACGTTTGTGTTTCCTACAATTGGCAGTAAGTAAGCAGAACTCCAAGTTTGTGGCCTATCCATAGTCCCCCCCCCCCCCCCCAATTCTTCACAAAAGTGCTGGCGCAAATCTTTGTGCTTCTGTGCTCTTAGGGAATCCACATTCTTAGATATCTGGGCAATCTCCTCCTCAAAGAACATTCAGTCCAGGCCCTGGTGGCCCATGTCCAGCGCATGATACAGACACTTTAGAGCTTCAGGTGAATCCTTTGCCCTTAGAAATTTGTTAGATCCAACCCTCTAATTGGAGTACCTGAGCCTAGTCTTGGACATGGTCTCAAGCCAGGTGTTTCTTCCCCATGAATAGGTATTGGCCTTCCAGGGTCATGCCTAGATTTTGGGCTCAAAGAAGCTTTCCTCGGTCTGATTTTGCATGAGGATATTGGGCTTCATGGTGGCCTCCTTCATGGAGTTGATGTTTGCTCAAATTCACTCCCAGCCTCTGCAACTCAGTGTACTGACTGCATGAGACAAACTTACTCACTCTCTGGACCGATCCATGCGCCTGTGTTCCTAGGTCAGGTTATCTCTGACCTGGTGGCTGACCAGCCCGCTGTTAACCTGGCAGTTTCCCATGAAAGATGCCAGTCTGTTTGACTTGGGAGAAGTACCGGGGATAAAAATGGTCAGAGGGATGTGGCTGAGGGAATCCACATGACCACTAATGCCTTCTAGTAAAGGGCCATTCACCAACCAGCTTCAGGGGCGACTGACAAGAGCTCAGTCACACAATGCCATAGCTATGGCTTACAGTATATCGATAATCAGGGTGGCACCACAAGTCGCACATCCCTTCAGAAAATGATCCTAATTCTGGCTTGTGCCAGAAGGCACATTCCAATCTTGTCCACTTTCCTAGATTAGACAATTGACAGGTGGACTTCCTCATTTGTCAACATCTAGACATGGGGGAATGGTCTGTTCACCCTGATGTGTTCCAGAGCATCTACCACCCTTAGGGGATGTCAGATGTAGATCTATTGGCACCTTGCTTCAACAACAAGAGGGATAGTTTTGTGGCCAAGTTGTTATTCAAAGGCCATTGCAGTGGGTTCTTGAACTGCTTCACAGGCTCAAAATGGAGGGCATTCCTGTGATTTTTGTTGCACCAAATTGACCCACAAGGACTTGGTACTGTGGTGGGGGTACTTCCAGGTTGTCCCAACCTACTGTCTTCCAGACTGGTCTACCATCCTGCTTCACGGTCACTGGCTTTAACGGCTTGGCTGTTTAATTCCAAGGTCTGAGAGATTGTGCTTTCATTGTTATTCCTATGCTGCCTAAACAAAGGAAATCTATTGGAAGATCTACCATCACACTTTGAAGTCTTACTTTTCAAGGTGCAAGACAGGTGGTTTCACCCTAGGTTATACTCTTTGGGATTTATTCTGTACTTTCTTCAATCTGTGCTGGATCAAACTTTGGCCTTGAATACTCTGAAGGGTAAAGCTTCGGCCTTGGCCATTCTCCCTCAGAGACCGCTATGGCTGCTCATTCTCTGGTAAAGGCTTTTGTTCAGGGGTTGGCCTACATTGCTCTCTTCATTCCTGTACATGTTTTGCCTTAATTTGAGCCTGTGGACTCCACAGAAGCCTTCCTTTGGAGCCTTTTTGGTATATTCCCTTTGCCAACCTCGCTCATAAGGAAGTATTTCTCATAGTGATCACATTGATGTGTGTCTCTTGAGTCTTTGGGCTTGGGTACCTTTGTAATAAAAAATAGAAGTATTTACCCGCGTTAAGGAAAAGAAAGTATTAAAATATATCGTGGGACTGCTGCCTTCCAGGAATTCCCTCCGTGGAGGGAAGGGTGCTAAACAAATACGTACAGGAATGGCGCTGTCCAACTATATAAAAGATATGTAAACCAACCGACTAGAAAATGTGCAATGAGGAGCAAAATAAGAGTAGAAATAAAAAGGTAAAAAGCTACCAGCTGATAATGGGTTAATGCATCCTATAACAGCTGCAATGAACACTTGACCTTAATTACATGTGACCTTTTAAAATGAATCCAAAACAGACAAAAGTACTGTGTGCCCAAGATAAAAAAACATAAAGGTAAAAAGCTTCCAGCTAATAATAGGTTGATAATAATAGGTTAATGCATCCTACAACAGCTGCCGTGACCACTAGACCTTAATTGCATATAACCACTAAAAATGCATACAAATCAGAGAAAGTGCTGTGTGCCCAATATAAAAAACTCATAGACTGTGTTAGTCCGTAACTGTCCATATGTGAGTGCCCTTTAAAAATCTGCGGAACAAAGTGTATGGAGGTGTAAAATATCAACGTAAAAGTCCACAAAAACCAAAAAATATATATGTGGAAAACAAAAAATATATATATATAAGTAATGAACCAATGTGACAACATATAACGTCCCTTCAGTTGATCATAAGACTTATTGTTGATAGTCCATACAATGTGTGCAATAAAGGGACTTTTGTGCTCTTCTTATATCCACTGGAAACGACGGGTGACTTCCACTCGTGCTCCCCCTGTTGTGCCCTCACTTACCAGATCCTTCCTACCCCTGCAGGGGTAATACGCCTCAGGTAAATGGGGTCTTTAGATCCTGTGCCGGTTCCCTTTCCTTTGTGACGTCTGAGGCAGTGACTGCCTCAGACGTCAAGTGACGAAACGCGTAAGACGTGGCCGAACGAACGTACGCACGTCACATCCAGGCTAGGTGGTCCACGAGGTGGAACGCAGAGCGGTAAGGAAGGGGATCCAACCTTCCTCAAGCGGGAGGTGCTTGCCGGCTCTGTATGTACTGGATGACAACTTTGCTAATATGCTTTTAAAACTTTTTAAATAAACTCAACTTTTGATCAAAATACTACACTATCGAGGATCCTTTCTGTTTTCCCCATACTGCATGGAACCCATGGAGAAGTGAATGAAGGATGGTGTGAACGGATCTAAGCGGGTCCCCTTGGGTTACACTGCAACAAGGATAGGAGGAACAGCGTGGACCCTCACGGTCTCACAAAGGAAAGGGAACCGGCACAGGATCTAAAGACCCCATTTACCTGAGGCGTATTACCCCTGCAGGGGTAGGAAGGATCTGGTAAGTGAGGGCACAACAGGGGGAGCACGAGTGGAAGTCACTTGTCGTTTCCAGTGGATATAAGAAGAGCACACAAGTCACTTTATTGAACATTGTATGGACTATCAACAAGTCTCTTATGATCAACTGAAGGGACGTTATATGTTGCCACATCGGTTCATTACTTGTATATATATTTTTTGGTTTTTGTGGAATTTTACTTTGATATTTTACACCTCCATACACTTTTTTCCGCAGATTTTTAAAGGGCACTCACATACGGACAGTTACGGAATAACACCGTCTATGAGTTTTTTATATTGGGCACACAGCACTTTCTCTGATTTGTATGCATTTTTAGTGGTTATATGCAATTAAGGTCTAGTGGTCACCGCAGCTGTTGTAGGATGCATTAACCTATTATCAACCTATTAGCTGGAAGCTTTTTACCTTTATGTTTTTTATCTTGGGCACACAGTACTTTTGTCTGTTTTGGATTCATTTTAAAAGGTCACATGTAATTAAGGTCAAGTGTTCATTGCAGCTGTTATAGGATGCATTAACCCATTATCAGCTGGTAGCTTTTTACCTTTTTATTTCTACTTTTATTTTGCTCCTCATTGCACATTTTCTAGTCGGTTGGTTTACATTTCCTTTATATAGTTGAGAACAGCGCCATTCCTGTTCGTATTTGTTTAGGTACCTTTGTACCTAAGGTGGTTTCTCTCCACCTTAAGCGGGACATCTTCCTGCCCTCCTTGTCCACAGCATTACATAGAGATCTCACCACGCTTTAGATTTAGTACACTGCTCTCATCTGAACCTTGAATTCTCTGTACTGTCTGCAGGCCTTCACAAAGCGTATCCTGCATCTCATTCCACCATTTCTAAGTATATTAGACAGTCTCCTGTCTATTTTTGGCTTCAGTGCATTTAAAAGAAATGTCTGGAACGCATACAGAGCAAGTAAAATCACAGTTAAAGCTTCTGCTGAGCATGCTTGGTCACCATGTGCGCTGGCAAAACAAGCATTGGCAAAAATAGAGGCCCACAATGTTAGTCCATGCAGTTTTCTCAGCAAAAGTTTTCTTTAAGTTCCAGTTATGAAGTTAGCATGCCATGAACTCTACATGGGGTTTAAGAAAATATCAATATGAAACCAATCCCAGTTATTCTCAGTCTTAATCTAATTAGACAATGTTTTCATTTTAAGCAGAAACCTTTTTCTGCACTAACTGAATGTATAAATTTTGCATTGAAGAGGAAGATGTGTGACTGCTTAAAAATTAGATGCAAGAACTGTGTGCACCATATCTCAGCATTGTCTAGTAACTCCCCCTTATTTTAATACATAAAATAAGAAAGTATGTAGTTAGGGTTTAAAGCATAACTGTATACATCCCTTCCAATACAGTTTCCGGAATAAATCCTGCTATGAATGTAAGCAGCATGGACATGGCTGGGGGTTTGTCAGTGAAGGATACATCCCAGTCTCAGTCTCGTCTGCCACAGTGGACTCATCCCAACTCCATGGATAGCCTGGCAAATTCTGCTTCTCTTGATCCTAATCCTGGCAAGTCAAGTAAGTCATCATCTGTACTCTTAGGGGTTTAAAATTCTTTCTCCTGTGTATGCACCCTATCTGCCAACACTTTTAGTTTATGGGAGTTCATTTTTTCTTCATAACAACATCATTATAACTGCCCCATCCATCCCAGCTTTGTCAATGTCTTTTTAACACCATACTGCTATAGATTTTCAGCAGTTTTTATATGCCATTTTTTTGCATTGATTTACATATTATTTGCTGCAGCTGCTCTTCCTGGGGGTCTTGGCATTGGCCCTCCTGCAAAGCCCAATATAGAGGACTCCTACAATCGGTACGATCTTCTCCAAAACAGCGACTCACCAACAAGTCCTCCTGTTCCCGACAGCTGGTCACGTGCCAAATCTGAGAACGACAAAATCGCCAATGGGTCTAGTATCAACTGGCCTCCTGGTTAGTGTTTTCTTGATGTATTTTTAGTAATAATTCATGATTTACTTTTATCGTTTTTTTTTTTATTGCTCATTATATAATGAAAGCCTACACTTCGGGGTTGATTGACTCAATGTGTTATGTACTTGACTTAGAATTTCACCCAGGAGTGCCTTGGAAAGGACTGCAGAACATTGACCCTGAGAATGATCCTGATGTGACCCCAGGAAGTGTTCCTACTGGGCCAACCATCAATACCACAATCCAGGATGTCAACCGTTATCTACTCAAAAGTGGAGGTAACCAGATTAAAACCAGATATTTTGTTTTCTTTATCTTTTTCAACTTTACTAATTGTAATTTCATGTTTCATAACTCTGAGTGACATAAGAGGTCAAAGTGCTTTATAAATTGTTTGATTTTATTGGCCTAGCTCATTTTGCACTTTTAAACAACAGTTTAAAGTGGCAAAATGAAAAGATTTCCATACACAGAGGACAGAATGGCACTTTTGACCATCATTGGATATAATATTTGTATGTAATGTGGTAAGTGTTACAAAGTGGAGATTTGACACATTGAATTAGGCTCTTTTCACATGAGTGGAGCCCGTTTTGACGGGCTCAGCGGGGATCCATCCGTTTATCCCCACTGAGCGGACGGATCACAGGGCCGTATCTGCATTCAGTGCAGAAACGGACCTGTCACAGCTCCATTCTCCTCTATGGAGGATCGGATGAATACGGACCATCTGTCCATGTTCATCCGATTCACCAGACGGATGGAAAATAGGGTTTCCATTGGTCTGTATTTGGCGGATTGGATGTCAGCGGACATGTCGCAATGAGGGCAATGGAGCGTCCGTTCAGGTCCACCTGAAAAACTGACAGTCGGACCTGAACGGTCCGCTGGTGTGAAAGGACCCTAATAGTCATATCCATATTCTCAGCTGCCGGGTAAAGTATTATTAACTGCAACTATATTGGCAGGGCTAGCTTAGGGCTTTTATTTCATACACTGTTGTTGTATATACTACTTTACTTTGTGACATTTAAAGAAATACATTTTGTTTTAATTCCTCCCTGCATTTATAGCTAAACTGTCTGATATAAAGTCCACTTGGTCATCCAGCCCTATCTCCCACACTCAAGCATCGTTGTCTCATGAGTTGTGGAAGGTACCGAGAAACACTACAGCCCCAACCAGGCCACCACCTGGGCTAACCAATGCCAAACCCTCTTCTGCCTGGGGCTCAAATCAACTGGGCTGGACCAGCTCCTATTCGACAGGTATGACTGTGTATTTCCTACTGCTTATATAAAATAGCCACCAAGGTATCGCACATTAGCTACCTTTAACATTCTAATATTCTGTTCCCCTGGGTTCTTACTGCTGTACGCTATCTTTTCAGGTTCCACATGGAGCACAGACAGTTCAGGAAGAACAAGTAGCTGGCTGGTCCTGCGTAACCTCACTCCACAGGTAGTGGGAATATTTGTAGAATGTGCCTTAAAGTGAACCTGTGCTTTTCCAATACAGGTCAAAGCAATCTTCCCTTCACTACCGTGTCAATCCTGCCAGCAGCTCTGTGTAAATTCCAAGCTGTCACTTGGGGCTTACACAGTGCGAATGACTGTCCCACCATCATCTGCCTACTCTGTGTGCCTGAGAGTCCAGTGGCTAGTCACACTGAAGGGAGTGGGCTAAGTCACATGTTCCCTCGTATACCCAGAAATACCAGGTTTTACTCTTCACTCCCAGCAACTAAATCAAAGGAGCAAGGTCCAAAGGGAAGGCGAGTATGTGCTGGATGGGTAAGGAGCATGGGCAAAGCACAGATTCACTCTGTCATCTGTTTATAAGCATTAAAAGCTTTTGAATTTAGTAGATTTGCTTTTTGTTTTTTTATGTTAGTATTTTTTAAATGTTCAAGCTTGTCTGTTTAGCTGGTAAATTATTATTTACTGGTTATTCTCCAGCGTCAGCTTTTATTTATATTGGTTATAGGGTGTAAATCATGACAAGTCATTGTTAGTTTAAATCACCCTAGTGTGTAGAGTGTAGTTTGGGAGAAAAGATCTCCTGTTAAACGTTTGGAATTTCTTTGTAGTAGGTACTTTTAACCACTTAAGGACCGGAAGGATTTCCAGCTTTAGGACCGGAGCCCTTTTTGCGGTTCGGCGCTGCGTCGCTTTAACTGACAATTGCGCGGTCGTGCGACGTTGTACCCAAACGCCAGGAATTCACCAATTTTCATGGATGATGTTTCTTTAAGGTTTGCAAATTGTCCTCTAGAAAAGAGGGTTTGATGTGAGATGTGTGATCCCACTAAATTTGATTGTTACTGAACAGTACTAAATGTGGGATATTGGTTATATTTATTTTCGACTGCGACCTCTTATTGGTCATTTATTATTAAATGGTCGATTTGTCTGTTCGAACTTGTAAATTTTTTATGATTGTATTTTTTTGTTTTTCGTTTAGATGATTTAAGTTTTC